>OVBE01013393.1:0-12742 GCA_900406425.1 Iberis pinnata
CTAAAAAGTGATAAGAAATGTTATGCACAAACCATGAAATTCAAGTGTTATCACCTCTCCAGTGACTTTGCTCTCTGTCAATGAAAATTAGGTTTCGATATCATTTCCATCTCTAATTTTCTTATGTATTAATGGCTATTGTTCGAATCAAACAGTGAAAAAAGAATCTATGAATCCATGAATGTATATGATGGTTGTTGGTGTATACGTTATCCGTGCTGGAGAATTACATCTGCTTAAGGTTAATTTCCCTCATCTATTCATCATATGATTATATGCAACTTTTCAGTCTTTGATATGATTCATCATATTGTAGATTGTATCAATCAGTGTTATTAGATTACATAGAAGTAAATTAAGCTTTTAGAGGATTGGTTTCTGCAGCTTTTGTGCTCATAGTCTCATACCTCTTCTAAAAATGATGCTTGCTTGGGAAATTATCACTAACACATTCAAGTTCTGACTCACAAAATGTGAACACTTTAGTGTATCAGTGATGAACTTTCTTGGTTTGATAATGTATCATTTTAGTGTATCAGTGATGAACTTTAGTGACACTTTAGTGTATTAATGATACACTTTTGTATGAGTTTGATAATGTGATCGTACCATGCAAAAAATGCTTACTAAACTCTTCTATGTAACAATTTGTGTAAAATGTACACTTGAATTGAAGGTCATGAAGATTTTATCATATGATTCAACAAAGAATCAGTTCTCTTGCATATGCATATACATGCAATTCTTTGAATTTTTTGCTATCTTACATAAACAAACTGTCATTGTTGTTGTTGTGAAGCTATGTGGTATGTAGAAGTAATGGATGCATATAAACGGTTCTATGAGCCCATATAAACGGTTTTGTGAGCCCTTGATCCAAGACTTTTCTTGATTTCTTAATTAACATTATTATTATGTAGATCATGGCTCTAAAGCATATTGAAAAGAGAGGAAGAAAGAAAGTGAAAAAGTTTCCATCAGTTGGGAATGTCGGCCAAAGACGCATAATAAAAGGCGTTCAAGACAAAGCCTACAATGATTACTATTTCAAAATTGAAATGTTTAAATTTCACTATGTTTTATCTGTACAACCATGTATAACTGTATTTTGTTTGTGTAATACTAATATTACTTTATGAAAATAAATTTCGAATTGAGATTGGAATTTTAGATTGTTACATTATAATTTGAAACAAAGATAGCACACCTACAAACTCATAATTGGAAACAAAGCTAGTAGACTTAAAAACTTATAAGAAATTGTTATATTCCAAAAATGTTGTACTATACAACCCAACACACTACATACACTTTTATAGTCACTTTGTTAAATATGTGATTACTCAATATTGGATTTCGTAGTAACCTTTTTATAGACATTTTTATTACGCAAAACACCAGTAGTCATAGTTTTACAAAATCAAAATGTTTGAATTTTACTATGTTTTATTTGTACAACTATGTATAACTGTATTTTGTTTGTGTAATACTATTATTACTTTTTGAAAATGAATTTCGAATTGAGATTGAAAATTTACATTGGTACATTACAATTTGAAACAAAGATACCACACCTACGAACTCATAATTGGAAACAAAGCTAGTAGACTTAAAAACTTATAAGAAAATGGTATATTCCCAAAAATCTTGTACTATACAACCCAACACACTACATACACTTTTATAGTCACTTTGTTAAATATGTGACTACTCAGTATTGGATTTCGTAGTAACCCTTTTATTGATATTTTTACTACGCAAAACACCAGTACTCATAGTTTTAAATCTTATGGCTCCTTGTACAACTAAGAAAACAAAATATAATTATATGTAATTTTAAAATAATTGAAAATCAGCGAAAGTACAACTATTTGTAAATTTTGTACAACTACTATATTACTGAGAACTACTTCAAATTTTAGGCGGGCTTTAATAAAAAACTCAAAATTTTGGCGTACCAAAATTTCAAATTTTTGGCGGGCTCTCTAGAAACTTTAAAAATAGATTCTTCATATCATTTTTCTTCTCCTCTCTCTCTCTCTCTCATCATTTATGTATCTCCTCTCTCTCTCTCTCTCTCTCTCTCTCTCTCTCTCTCTCTCGCATCAAACTCTTTCAAATTCCCAACTAAACACGAAATGATTCCAATTTGCTGATTTGTTGCCCTTGTGGACAACGAATCCGACCCGAGGTTTTTACTAATCCAAATGATAATAATTTTTTACCATGTTGAAAGTACTGGACTTGCAAAAAAGTCAAGGTTATTTTGATTTTTTTCTCTTTTTTTCTCTAATTTTGTTCAATATGTAAAATTGAGTGCAACTATGTCAAACCGGCATAATGATGGTTTCCACTTCCGTCAACCATGAGTTATCGGATTTGAGGATGAGGTTCGCTGATTAAGACGGAAGATGGACGAAATGCTTGCATAGATTGCTGAACTCAAGAAGCTTATTCCCCGTGTTTGAGATGAATTATGTATAAAATAACATGTTGTTTCTCTTTAGTTTTCGGATACTACAAGTCTTTCTTTGCTAAGATTTGGAACATAAATTTTATGTATTAAGACTTGTTTATCTATGTTATGTTGTGTTAAGACTTTTTCTCTATGTGATGTTGTGCTATGATCTATGAATTCCCAGTTCTACTTGTTTTCTCAGTTTTGAGCCATCTTCTTAGTTTTCTAGTTTTCCCAGTTTTCTCAGTTTTCCCATTTTACTAGTTTTCCCTGATTTGCAAGATTTACCAGTTTTATACAAACCAACATCAACACAAGTTTTAGTTACAACCATAAACAACATAAGTTTAGGTTTTAGTAGAAAACAAAAACAACATAAGAATTCCGCAAACAAACAACAATCAGTGGAAATAAGTTATACTTAATTATACTAGTAGTACAAGATAACAATCTCTCTAGTTTAAGCTATTCCTATCTGAAACCATCAAACACATCAGTAACTATCAGACAAACTAGTTAGCCTCTGTTCAAACATCAACATTTTTTCCTACCCGAAACCATAAAAACACATAAGTAACTATCACAAACAAACTAGTTATCCTTAGTTCAAACATTAACATTTCTTCCTATCACAAACAAACTAGTTATCCTTAGTTCTACCAAATTGTTATGTCAAATTATGAGACAAAGGTAAAAATATTGACACGTATATCGCTCAATGTTCTCTCATTTCCTTTATTTGCATCTCCTTCTTCATTGGTCTGCACATCTTCACCAGGATTATTTTCATAATTCATGTCTTCATTTTGTTGTTGTTATTCTTGTTCGTCACCTAATTTCTCTTCTGCTTCTTCTACTTCATCTTCAACCGGGTTTTCCTCGTTCTCTTATACTTCATCTTCAACTGACTTTGTGTACTTAACCGTCTCGTTCGCCTCGTTCTCGTGCTCTTGTACTTCATCTTCAACCTCTGGAACTTCTTTTACTTGAGAAGTTTTATCCTTCGCACGGTTCGTTCTCTTCTTTCTAGTACATCGTGTCTTCGCCATTTTCACTTCGTACAAGAGAACAATCGATTAACCATACTCTTTAACCGAATCGAGAGAGATGATGCTACACTGAATGAGACCTAATCGACTTCAAATGTCACGATTTTACGGTTTACAACCCTTCCAAAACTTAAATCAAAAGATTAAAGAACCTTACCTCTAGATGGTTGTGGTTTTCTTTCCTAGTTCTCCTAGTTTCGCGAGTTATCCTAGTTTCGCGAAAGAGATAGAAAGATTACAAATTAAAAATGAAAAGAGGAAGAGTTCTTTAGTTGATACAGAAAAGAGGAAAAAGAAAAGAAATCACTTCTTCCCAGTACATCGTGTCTTTGCCATTTTCACTTCGTACAAGAGAATAATCGATTAACCATACTCTATAACCGAATCGAGAGAGATGATGCTACACCGAATGAGACCTAATGGACTTCAAATGTCACAAGTTTACGGTTTACAACCCTTCCAAAACTTAAATCAAAAGAGTGAAGAACCTTACCTCTAGATGGTTGGAGTTTTCTTTCCTAGTTCTCCTAGTTTCGCGAGTTATCCTAGTTTCGCGAAAGAGATAGAAAGATTACGAATTAAAAATGAAAAGAGGAAGAGTTCTTTAATCGATACTGAAAAGAGGAAAAAGAAAAGAAATCGCGTTTGATTACAAATTTCGTTTACCCAATAAATCCAGCGGATCATTAAATAGGTGGGTTTGGATCCTGGTATTTTTGTAAATATCATCACTTATTCTGGTTTGTTAGAATTTTACTGATATTTTTATTTAAAAATTATAAATGAAAATAAAATTATAATAGGGATATTTTCGATTTTCAATTGAGACAGAGGGATAATAGAGACGATTACTCCACGGCCAGTGCGGTAATTATCAATCCACCAATAATGTTCAAGTCACTAAATCCAAAGCTTTGATGATGAATCTCATCAATGCAGCCGATCATGAAACTCCAACATTACTGAATAGTGTAACCAAAATATAGAAAGCATACATAAATATGTAGAGACAATGATCGAGATTTTAGAGATGAAAGCCAAAAAAACATGAGAAAAGTGAACAAAAAGTCATCCATTCTGACTATGTCAATACAAAAATTAAAGGAAGAACATATGACATATAATGATATAAAGTACTAAATTCGTAGTTACCTTTGTCATGGTAGATCCTAAAAGAAAAACTTCAAACCAATGGGATGTGCCTTCACGTCATAAAGAGACCACTGATGCTTCTCGTTCCTAACACCAATTTGAGTTCTTATTTTTAGTAGCTACATATGAATGTATCTTAAAAATATAACACACGCATGGAAAAAGCTCGCTCGTATCTATGCCATTATGCCACACTATTATGCTATACAAACTATGACGTAACCATACACGAGGATCAACATTATGATTGATACGCAGTAGAACATTGACCTTGTTACCCTAAGTTCTTGGAGCTTCCACAAATATCTAGTGAGGATTCCCTTTCAACATTTTTGAAAACACTTTTTTGAGCAGGTAAAACTTTCACTTTTCATTGAAAATTCACCTATCCAATTTAAACCACGAAACAATTATCACAACATCATAAGACAAATTCATAATCAAACACTACATATTAATCTTCTCTTATTTTGATCCATCCACAAAGAGCAAGCTTGACCTCATTCCAACGGCGAGTAATACACCACAGCGGCATAACTCAAACTCTTTAAATACTCCAGAATCTTGATAGTTTTATTAGCTTTAACGGTCTAGTAAATGGCGGATAGCACTCTTTCCAAAGACAAACCATGAATCTATTATATATATGGTGCAATACATAAAAGAAGCATGTAAGACAGTACATGAGAGTAATAGCAATCTCTGGAGGATGCTACATACAAAGGGAAATCAATTTACTCGGCTATCATAGTAACCTGGTTGGGGCAAATTCAAAGACACAATACAACATTTCTCACATAAAAAATCGGAAAGTAGCCCAACATTTCAAATATACTTTTTAGTTTTCTTGTTGAGTGCATGATAGGCCATAAAGAGTTTACGTAAAAGATTAAGATGTTACCGAGAGGAGGAGGCAAAAAGATTAGAGGCTTTGTTTTTCTAGCTTCTATTTTATCATGTGGAAAGAAAATATGTCTGCACCTAAAATCCATGATTCCGATTAAACTTTTCGTTTATTAACATGCAAGTTAGAAAATTAATTTAGTTGAATTATGTTCTCCTCTTACTAAATAACTACAATCACCTCAATATCATCCGTAGATATCGCAATACGGAGGTCTAACCTCCAATCCGAACTAAACGTGAGGAACCAGTTGAACTGATGATTGATTGAAAGTGAGACGCGTTGGAACCAAACATACAAACAGAAAAAGACATACCTCGTAACCTTCATAGATCTGCTTGAACTTAGCATCATCGTCATTTTGCTGTTAGGGTTCTTCTCAGGATGGCATGAATTCATCAGTGCCGGTCCTGAGATTTTAAAAATTTCTAAAGGCCGCAATCTGAAATGGAAAAATAGGCTAAAATTGTACAATTTTCAAAACATGGGCTGTATTCTTAACTAAAATTTTATAATTGAAAAATGACCGCAAGCGCATGCTTGCTTTGCTTGGGCTCAAGACCGGCTCTGATTCATGGCTAGGTTTCTGTAACTTCTATTAAGATCATTGTCGTTGGCTCTTCAATCAACTTGTAGGATGGGATTTGAAGCGTCGAGAGAAGCAAGAATTGAAGGAAACAAAATTAATTTTCGAAGGCGACTCTTCAGGAGGCTGCGTTTTTACGTTTTGACTCTTCAAAACTTTTGGCGAAGGAANACATGGAAAAATCTCGCTCGTATCTATGCCATTACGCCACACTATTATGCTATACAAACTATGATGTAACCATACACGAGGATCAACATTATGATTGATACGCAGTAGAACATTGACCTTGTTACCACAAGTTCTTGGAGCTTCCACATATATCTAGTCAGGATTCACTTTCAACATTTTTGAAAACACTTTTTTGAGCAGGTAAAACTTTCACTTTCCATTGAAAATTCACCTATCCAATTTAAACCACGAAACAATTATCACAACATCATAGACAAATTCATAATCAATTACACTACATATTAATCTTCTCTTATTTTGTTCCATCCACAAAGAGCAAGCTTGAGCTCATTCCAACGGCGAGTAATACACCACAACAGCATAACTCAAACTCTTTAAATACTCCAAAATCTTGATAGTTTTATTAGCTTTAATGGCCTAGTAAATGGCGGATAACACTCTTTCCAAAGACAAACCATGAATCTATTATATATATGGTGCAATACATAAAAGAAGCACGCAAGACAATACATGAGAGTAATAGCAATCTCTGGAGGATGCTTAAATACATACAAAGGGAAATCAATTTAGTCGGCTATCATAGTAACCTGGTTGGGGCAAATTCAAAGACACAATACAACATTTATCACATAAAAAATCTGAAAGTAGCCCAACATTCCAAATATACTTTTTAGTTTTCTTGTTGAGTGCATGATAGGCCATAAAGAGTTTACATAAAAGATTAAGATGTTACCGAGAGGAGGAGGCAAAAAGATTAGAGGCTTTGTTTTTCTGGCTTCTATTTTATCATGTGGAAAGAAAATCGGTCTGCACCTAAAATCCATGATTCCGATTAAAATTTTCGTTCATCAACATGCAAGTTAGAAAATTAATTTAGTTGAATTATATTCTCCTCTTACTAAATAACTACAATCACCTCAATATCATCCGTAGATATCACAATACGGAGGTCTAACCTCCAATCCGAACTAAACGTGAGGAACCAGTTGAAATGATGATTGATTGAAAGTGAGACGCGTTGGAACCAAACATACAAACTGAATAAGACATACCTCGTAAGCTTCATACATCTGCTTGAACTTAGCATCATTGTCTTTTTGCTGTTAGGGTTCTTCTCAGGATGCCATGAATTCATGGCTAGGTTTTTTGTAACTTTTATTGAGATCATTGTCATTGGCTCTTCAATCAACTTGTAGAATGAGATTTGAAGAGTCTAGAGAAGCAAGAATTGAAGGAATATAAAATTAACTTTCGAAGGTGACTCTTCAGGAGGCTGCGTTTTTACGTTTTGACTCTTCAAAACTTTTGGCGAAGGAAAAAATGTGATAACACGTGTTTGTTTTTAATTGGTTATTATATTAGCTGAGGTGGATGGTCTGAGAGCTCTTAGAATCCTGCTTTTATATAGTATAGATTAGAATGAAAGAAAATAGAGATATTAATGGGTGATTGGTAAGTGCTGTGAATTTATATTTTTTGTCGTAGAAAGTTAGGTGTAAGAATTATTGCTCTAGATTTAATTTTTTTTTTTTTTTNTACTTTTATATAGTATAGATTTCTTGATGAAAAAGTAATCGTCTTTGACTAAGTGTTTAAAAACATAAAGTATCATAGGAAGAGTCGCATGACTCGAATCCAAACTAGTGACTTGAGTTTAACGTCATAAATATCAATTTATGTTAGCATTAACTGATAAGTAATTATGTAACAAGTCACGATGAGTCAAGAACGTTCATGATCATTCATCTTCTCCTCCTCTTTATAATATACATATTTGTTGTATGTAGAAATATTCGTAAGTATTGATGGAGAAACAGGTGAAGCAAAAGATCACTTGGATTATTAAGGATTTCTCCTCTTTGCAATTTGGGCAAACCAGTTATGATCCATTCGTCGTCGGTGGATGCAGATGGTCAGATAAGATTAGTCTGTCCTCTTCTTTCTTAGTCCAATAATTTAGGTTTAAGCTAAGGGATATTGTACTGATTCTTTAATTTGTGTTTTTATAGGCATCTTCTCGCCTATCTCTCGGAGTACTTGTGTCTTTATCTGGAAGTAGCCAATAATAAAACATTGCCTAGTGGATGGAGAAGACGTGCAAAAGTTACTTTTACCATTGTTAATCATCTTTCAGATAAACTCTCACCAAAATATGGTCATTTTCTTTATTTTATGTCTGTTTGTTAGGATATATCCAACCTTACTTATATATATCCTTATTTTTGATGCACCCGAGTTTAGAGTTACATACAGATTATAGAATAATATATTGAAAATACTCTTAATATGTTATTAAATTAGTTTTTTAAAATGCTCGTTAATATGTTCAATCCCATCTTCTTATATGATATAGGAAAAGTGGTAGTTCAAAGTTTAAAAATTAATAACTTTTTCTCTCAAAATCTTACATCTTCCTAACGAAATGTTAAATTATGTATTATACTTTGAGTCGTGAAATATAGTTTTTTATATTAATTTGCTTTCTTAGAGCTAAATATATATATTATATAGGAAAATAAAATTTTTGGTATTTAAAGATATTGACTTTACTATTGTGCTAGATGATTACCTTAAAAAATTATACCCTTTTGTGGTGGGTAAAAAATTATACTTTTGTTTTTTGTGATTTGTTTTGAAGTAATAGAAGGCTATCTTTTGGAATGGATATTATCCAATAGCAGGACCGGTTCCGAGCACAGAGAGATAAAACATTCGCCTATAGTCTCCATTTTCATAAGTTCGATCTCATATTTTATAGGCTCCCAAAATTTAAAATTATATGTATATATATATATATATATATATATATATATAATGGCCCCAAAAACAAATATATGAAATATTAACTTCAAATCTTTAAATTTTATTTTAACTCTCCAAAATTTCAAATTCGGCCCTGCCCAATAGTATGTGTTTTTAATTAGTTTTAGATCCATAAGTCTTTCATTCGATAGACGTTTATAATCTAATATTACTTATCTACTTTGATTTTACAGAATTTCATGACTGGTTTGATGCTACCACTTATGGTCACACATCCATAGTACCTCTTAATGAACTCCATGCCAAAGATGGTGGATTTCTTGTAGACAATCAACTCATGATTGTTGCGGAGGTTGATGTTCTTAAAGTTATTGGCAAATTAGATGTACCAAGGGAAACTTCAACAATAATTCAAACCATGGAAGTTAATGGCTTTCATCTTCTTCCTTCAAAGGTAAAAGTCTAAGATTGTTACAAACATTTGAAAGACAATTAACATTGTTTATGTTCTTTACTCTTTAGTATGGTACATAACTAATTCTTCTTTCATTCTTAGGTAAAACTTGTGAGCTCTATATTTGAAAGACACGCGGATTTTGCATCTGAGTTTCGTCCAAAGAACCCAAAACTTAGGACAGTTTATATGAGTTTTCTACTTGGTTTGATTGAGATTATATGTCAGTCTCCTCATGAACTCACTAAAGATGATCTGTCTGAAGCATATGCTGCACTTAGGTTAATGAAAGATGCAGGGTTTAAGTTGGATTGGTTGGCCAAACAACTTGATGGTGTATCTAAAAAGAAGAAGAAAATTCAGGTTAGTGAGACGCAGCTGCAAGGGTTGGAGAAAGAGTTGAAGGACTTGAAGAGGAAGTGTTCTGAAATGGAAGCTTTGGTGGAGAATAAGAAGGGAGAGGTGTTGGCTATAAAAGCTCCTCTCTCATTCGATCATGTTGTTTGATCGATGTGCGTACTTGTGTCTTTTAGAGCAATTCTGCTTTTTGTTCTGGTCTATTTGTTTTAAGATAAAACTCTTTAGCCAAAACACAGAGCAGGTTTAATTGATTGAATGATTTGGTTTAGTTTTTGGTATCTTAGACCATGAATATCGTCCAAACTCTTAAATGTGGGTTTCTACTAAAAAAAAAATTGGACCATTCGTAGGCCGTCACGTGTCAGTGGAGTCCATGAATAGTGTTAGAAACGCATCCGAGAGAAAAGACAAAAGAGGTGGGTTTTTAATTTTTGTGCGGGCCGTACATCTAAAAACTTGTTTAGAGCTGGACGATGTTCACGCTCTTAGGGTCACAGGAATCGGGTAAGACTTATTATAGAGGTACATAGGATCAATAATCATTGTTTATGGTATTTTTTATTAGGGCTCGTCAAAATATCTGTTAGATATGTTCTTATTTGTTATTTGTTTTTTGTTTTGTTCTAAAAAATAAGGATATTGGTAAAATTTTAGAGTAAAAAAATCACAAAATATACTATTCGTAAAAAACGAAACAAGTATGGATTATTATTTTTGGAAAGTTTGCATTTATAAACTGTGATATATATATATATATATATATATATATATACATTATATAGTAGTATAAAACATATATTATAGATTGGTTTTATGAGTATATAATAATAATCTAAAAATAAATATTATTATAATTTTTTTGATATGTTCGTGATAATTTATTGAAATAATTTATTAACAAGTAAATAATAAATATATAAAATATTTCCTTAAGTTTGAGTCAATGTTTTTTCTTAATACTTGAAATTGTTTTTGTGTGTCGATTTCTATGAAAAGATGTATTGCACTATTTTTTTACTTCATTCTATTTTATATTAAGTGATTGAAATATGGATGATTCTTAAAAATAACACAAAAATTAGGTTTATTCTAACAATATCATACACTTCTAAAAGTTTCAAAAATACTATATTTTTCCAAAAAATACCATAAAAATAATTTTTGTTCCAAAAATACCACAACATTTGAAATATCTTTAAAACTTCAAATTTAAAACCCTAAAACCGCACCAGTATTCAGGGTTATAGCCAACTACACGGATTCGGGGTTATAGCCAGAATTCTCCAAGTAGGGTGATCTCGCACCAGTATCCAGTGATCTGCTCTATCGATGGTTCATGGTAGTCCGGCAACCGAACCTACGGTTTAGGATGGGTACTCCAACAACAAGATGGTACTGTTGATATTCTGGGGATGAAAGGTTCGATACAATGTCAATCGCTAACTCATGCTGAATTATATGGTCTCCTTTGAGCTCTGAAGATGCTTACCAAGAAGAATCGGTTTTGTGAGGTATTTCTGACGGACTCCGTCGAGTTGATCCATATGGTGCAAGCACCAACAGAATGGCCTGCTTTTGCAACGGAACTACAGGAGTTTATCACACTTAAGGCGTTCTATAAGGACTTCAACCTGCTTTATCAACCACGTTCATCTAATCTTAGAGCTGATTTATTAGCTAGACAATCTCGGGAACGCAATGTACTTTTTTCTTTTGTTGGCACTTCTTTATCTGAATGGTGTGTAGATTCACTCGATGTTTTTACATAACTGATAAATAGAGAAGTCGTTCTTTTGTGAAAAAAACCCTAGAACAGCAAAACCAGATCCTATCATTTTCAAAACTAAACCCTAAATTCTATTTAGTGAGTCCAAGCTGAAATTTTAAATTTTAAAACCTTAAAATTCACTTCTTATGTTTGTGGTGTTTTTGGAACATTTTGGAGTGTGTGATATTTTTGAAACTTTTGAGAGTGTATTATATTTTTGGAATTTGAACTTCTTTTGATGGTATTTCAAAAAATTCCTCTTAAAATCTTAGTTTTATCATCTTTCCATCATATGATGTTATTATCAATTGCATAGCTATTTAGAATAGTTTTTAAAATTAATTTGACGACATGCTCTTTTGGTTTTTCGAAAAATATTTTAGAAATATGTTAAACACATCTTTTGTTATTTGTATGAATTTTGTATGTTTTGAAAAATATTAAGAAAACAAATCAAAGAGGAAACTAGTATAAATTCTAGATATAGGGGATGGATTAGTGATGGCTTAGTCCGTCACAATTATCCGTCACTAGTCCGTCACTTATTTGTGACTGACTTGTGACGGATAATTACTGACGGATAACCCTCAGTTTGTATCCGTCACAAGTCCGTCACAAATAACTGACGGACTAGTGACGTTTGGAATGCCTGAACGTAGTGATTTCAGAGATTTGCATATCCTAGCCTAAGAGATTAGATGTTTAGGGTGCTTATTGGCTTTAGTAGATTGGTTGCTCATGCCTGCTTAGTAGTGTACCGTTAACGAGAGTTAGGTCTGGTGATTGCTTTGCTTGAAATCATTTATCAAGAGATTGAACTTGGTTTTTTATGAATTTGCTGTCTAGGGAATAGCTCATTGATTGAGGTATGTTAGGCAGTTAGGAGAATCAGGAAGGATCACCAGTCAATAACCCTTGTACTCAGGAACTGTTTCCCCCCTTTGATTGCACTTTACCCTCATTTCATTTCCTGTTTTTTTCTTCACTAGTTGTTCGTTTCCTGTTTTTACTTTACTTGCTATCTTTCCTTAGTTCGCCTTTTATGCATGTTAATTT
>OVBE01013394.1:0-12742 GCA_900406425.1 Iberis pinnata
TATATATATATATATATCGCTAACACCCCCCCCCCTAAAGATGGAGCATGATGATCACAAATTCCCATCTTGAATTTGAAATTGTCAAATTCGTTTATGCCAAGAGCATTTTGTCATAATGTCGGCAAGCTGAGCTTTGCTTGATACATGTTGAGTCGCAATAATCCCATTTTGCACTGAGCCTCGAACAAAATGGCAGTTAAGTTCAACATGTTTGGTACGTTCGTGAAATACCTGATTAGCATCAATGTGAAGAGCAGTTTGACTGTCACAATATAGCTTTATTGGCGATGATGTATCAATTCCCGGTTCCGCAAGTAATCCTTTGATCCACATCCACAATATCTCTAGGGTAGTGTATTGCATTGATCGATATTCAACTTCAGCGGAGGAGCAAGACACTGTTTTGTGCTTCTTAGTTTTCCACGAGACAGGTGACAGAGCTAGCTGGATGATATAACCAATCAATGATTCTAGGGTTAAAGGACAACTTGCCTAGTCCGCATCACACCATGCCGTTAAAATAAGAGGAGCATCAACACGTAACAAGATACCTTGACCGGGACTAGACTTGATGTAGCGGACGACTCGGACAACAACATCCTAGTGAGCTTTCTTTGAATGTTGCATGAATTGTGTTAGCACATGAATGGCATAGGCAAGGTCCGGGCGAGTTACAGCCAGGTAAATCAGTCTCCTAAGTTTTTGATATTGTGTTGGTTCAGAAATGTCATCACCAGCAGCCAAACCGAGTTTATGATTCTGGTCAATCGGGAAAACCTTGGTTTGGAGCCAAGAAGACCAAGTTCTGCGATGTGTGCATTCAATAATTTTCAATGTTATGTGACTAATCAATATAATGCGAGAATTAAAGTTTACAGGTTAGATAACGGAGGAAAATACATGAGTAGTGCGTTCAAAGATCATCTCACAAATCATGAAATCATACATCAAACTAGCTGTCCATATACACCTCAACACAACGGTGTAGCCGAAAGGAAGAATAGATATGTGATGGGGATCACTAGGGACATGATATATCACAACAATGCTCCAAAACCTTTTTGGTCGGATGTTGTGATCATGGCGTGTCATCTCATCAACAGGATACCAACACAAATCTCTGATGATCTATCCCCTTATCAGGTTCTCAATAAAAGCAAATGTTATCTTAATCACTTATGTGTGTTTAGTTGTGTGTGTTATGTCATGATTCCAGATAATCTAAGGAACAAGCTCGACATAAATAGTGTCAAAGCTATGTTCATCGGCTTCTCAAGCACTCATAAAGTGATGTGATCTTAGCCCATGATTGATGTCTTTGGCATGATAAGCTACTGGTTGTGTGGTGATATCATCAGAGGTTGCGGAAGATAAGAGTTATGATGCACAACAAGAATTCAGTAGATGATATATAGTTGGTGGATGAGAACTGGTGGATGGAATCTAGTGGATGAGATCCGATGGATGAAAACTGGCAGATGAAATCTGGTGGATGAAATATGCTGGATGAAAGCTGGTGAATGGAATATGATGGATGTGATTCGTGGATGAGATGTGGAGAATGGAATCTGGTGGATGGATGAAACTGGTGGATGAAACCTGGTGGATGAGATCCAGTAGATGAAAACTGGTGGACGGAATCTGGTGGATGAGAACTGGGAACTTGCGAAATGGATGATTGAAACGAAAATGATGATGATATAATCAAGTGATCAAAGGAATGATCAAATGAAGAGATAAAAGGTTGATACTTAGTTGATTCACACAAAAAGTAGACATAATTTCTTCAAAGAAGAAAAGAGGGTTTGTTGGCTTCACACCAATCTTTAGAAAGAACAAAAATTGATCCAAAAATGATTTCTCAACAAAATGGTGGATATTTTTCTTGTTAATTTCGTGCACTACATATAGAGGAAGGAGATGACAAAGGCTCCTCTTTGAAAATGATAGAAAAACAATAAAGTCTAGTCTTCATGCATGTTTTGTCTTTAATGTGACTATTTGGCTTCTTTGACTTTATTTTAGAAGCTTCTCAAAACCTCTAGATTATTTAGAGTCTTCAACTAGATCAAAGTATTACTAACTAGTATAGATGAAAGTAATTTACCTAGCCTCATTAAAGCCTATGCTTGAGAAAACCCAATTGGGACATAACTGAAGCATATGAAAAAGAGTACTAGATAAACCACTTAACTACTTAGTGAATACCTTGATCTTCTTCAAATTCTTGAGTGATGTTAATGTAGCTTGATACAAATTCTTACTCCTTGCCTTGATTTTTCCTTAGCATATTCTCCATGACCTTAGCTAGCTCATTTGCTTTGTTCCTTGTGATTGCTCCATTTGTTAGCTCCAAAGTCTTGAAATTGTCTTGATCCTTCATTGTTCCAACTTCAGTTTGTGAGCTATCAAGGATCATATCAGAAAGGGTATAAGTGTTATGTTCCAGAAACTCAACGGGTTATGATCTCTAGAGATGTCAAGTTCATTGAAGGTAAAGTTTCTATGAAGACGAAGATTGGGGAAGTCTAAAAGATCTATAAGAGTTGGTCTCAAATAGAGCTACAAACCTCAAGAAATTGATGAAAAATCTTGGTATTGATCTAAATGAAGATAGTGATGCTGAAGAAGCTCCTATCCAGACTATACCAGAAGTTGAAATTCATCAATATCTTGATCACGAGGGGGAGATACGTATTGATGAAACAAATTCTCTCTCGTCTTATGATTTATGTCTATATATTATACAGGTTTTACAAGGTCATTTGCCATCATTTTATGGTCATTTAGATGTCAACATGCTGCATTCATGGGCAATTCTTACTGAATTTGCATCTTCAGGAAGTTGTGCACCAGCATTTGCATACATATGCATTTTGGAGATATTTCAAGATTTTAGAGAGGTTTCAAGACATTATTGCAATCTTGGAGAGGGGAAAGTATGAGCCTAGATCGAAATGACCAAGTCGGATCGAGTCATGATCGAGCCAACACAAATTCCTCGATCAACCCGGCCAAACGGCTCGATCACTACATCGATCCAAACCAATTCCCTCGACGTCAGCTCCAGCCCGTATCTTTTCGGCTAGCCTGCCTCGATCACCACTTGAGCCACCTCGAACAACTCGTCTCGATGACCAAGTCTTCTCCTCGAGCACTCCCTCGATCACGACCAAACTTGTGATCGAGCCACACGACTCGACCTTCTGTTCCACCCGGCTCACTCCCTCGACCATCCGTGCACCACCTCGATCGTCGGCTCGATCAACCATCAAGGCCGATCTCTAGCGCCTGCTCCATCTTCACGCCTCGATCGCCAAACAGCCTGCCTCGATCTCTCGGCCACATGACTTCTTGGCTTCGAGCTCACCTCTCGGCCACGCCCAAGTCTCATCGATCCATCTATATCTTGGATTGATCCCAAGCCACCGATGACTCGACCAAATGCCAGTTTCAAAATAAACCATAGTTAAAGATCAAAGCTAATCATTAAGTTTTGTCTTTTAGCGTTCTTAGGGTTTTTTCTGAACTACTATATAAACCCCAAAAACGCCTCCTTGGAAAAAAGCTTTATTTGGTTGCCATTTTGAGTTTTAATCTTAGGTTTCTTTTCTCTCTATTTTCCTTTGATGTTCTTGATGTTCAAACTCATATTTTCTTATGAAGTTTATGTTTAGTTTCTGATTTCTTCATTTTCATGTTTAGTTTAAGGTTGTGAACTATCTGGTGCATATTGATCTACTGTTTTATGCTTATAATCTTGCTTTTACCTTGATCACCATTTATGGGTTTTGTTACTGTTTCGTTAGAACTCTATTTTTCTGGGTTGGTGTTCTTGTTGTTGATGATCTTCATCTTCAGCATCTCTGATTTTTTGTCTTGATCATCGTCCTCTAGTTCTCTAACTTTCTGTTCTTATTGTTCTTCATAGTTTGACTTTTGATCCTAATGTTTTTCTTAGCAGTTATGTTTTCTGTTTTTCCAGATTTCATACCCACCATGTGTAGTGAGTTGTTTCCCTAGGTTCTTGAGGATAGGGTAGACTGGTGTTGATTTCTTGTTTTTCCTAGATGCCTAAGTTTTATTGCTTATATATCCCTTTTGTTACACTGCTCTTCACGCTTATTTCTTTCTAATCAACTGAAAAATGATATTAGAGATTTCCGCACCCAAAAAATGTTTGATAAAATGTCTGAACTTGGTGATTTCAGAGATTTTCATACCTAGCCTAAGAGATTATATGTTTAGGGTGCTTATTAGCTTAATTTAGCAGATTGGTTCTTCATGTCTGCTAAGTAGTGTACCGTTAACGAGAGTTAGGTCTGGTGATTTCTTAGGTTGAAATCATTTATCAAGAGATTGGACTTGGTTGTTTAAGAATCCGATGTCTAGGGATTAGCTCATTGTCTGAGGTATGTTAGGTTTCTATGTAGCTCAGGGAGGATCACTGGTCAATTACCCCCATTCTTAGGAACTGCTTCCCCTTTGATTGCATTTTACTCTAATTTTCTCGTCTGCTTTCATTTACTTGTTGTTTACACTTATGTCTTGTTTCCTATTTTTATTGATGCATGTTAGTACTTGTGTCATGTTTCCTGTTTTACTTACTGCATGTTCTGTTCATTTAGAACTTTTTAGATAAAAATCCACCTTTTTATTTAGCTTCAATTAGTAGTTCCAATTTCATCACACTCATTTGGATTGACACTTATCTATAGTACAATGGCATGATAGTGTGATAGGAATTGATACACTTATTCACACACGTAAAAAAACCTTGTTATTACTTTGGCGTTGTTGCCAATTGGATGTTTTGTTGTTACATTCTGGATTTTGGATATATTGAGATCAAGTTCACTTTCTTTTACTTTACTGATTTTTATTTTCTCCTTGTTGGTTCATTTCAGGTGTACATCGGTTGGATTTGCAAATGGAGAACAATGACCAGAACAATCAGCGCACCATCGGTGCTGGCGATGCGCCCAATATTCACACTTTCTGCCATGGGATTTTTCCACCAGCCGTGAATAACAACAACTTCAAAATCAAGCACAACTTGATTGCCATGGTTCAAGGGAACAAATTTCATGAACTACCAATGGAGGACCCTCTGGATCATCTTGACGAGTTCGATAGATTCTGCAGTGTTACAAAGATCAATGGTGTGACAAGCTCGCTAATGGGAGAAGTCACTCCCTCAGACTTGCGTTGAACGTAATGTTCTTCTTGCGGAGAAGAATAAAAATAATGAAAGAGATGTTTGAGAATGTGTATGAGCATAGTGTAAAGCGAGTAGTACAAATTCTCAATGATTTTTCTGGAGTAAGAAGATGGTCATCTTTTCATCAGGCATATTGATTATCTTATGGCTGATGCAACGAACCGACATGACTTCATAGCATTTGATAGTATTAAGGACAAGATTAGCTACTTAGAATACAAGACATGCATGTCTTGTACTTCCACAACTATGATCTGAAACATCTTGATCTTCATAATACTCATTATCAATATCTATGAAGATTCGATGTCCACCAACATGTTTTTCTCTTTGGTGTGGACGTTCTTGATCTCTTCAACTCGTCCAGAACTGGTTGGATTCCTTTATTGGTTGAAAGTAGTCGCTTGGCCTCCTCTAGGGTTTCAGATAGGTGGAACCTTAGGTTTGGTTCGAGAAGGTGTGGGAGCTCTCTTTGGTCTCCTAGATGAGTCTCTAATGTGTCCCTTTCCTTTAGCCATGTGAATATCTTTGGAAGGAGTTGGAGAGTGAGATGACTCTTCACCAGTATTACCAGTATCATGCATAAGGTTTCTCATTCTCTCCTCAATATTTTCATTAATCGCTACAACATGATGATATATCTGTTGCGTGAGCTGATTCGTGAGTTCTTGGTTAGCGTCTTTGATTTGTTGAACCATCATTATCTTTAGAGCTTCCATTGCTTCAGCTGAAAGCTCTATGGTACCTGAGATACCAAGAACAACTCGCAGTAAATTGTTCTAAAGGAAATCACAAAGCAGAAACATACACATGGAAAATTTCGGGTTTATGGGAAACCTCAAACAATCAAGGACTGATCTAACTATCATAATCCACTTAATCCAATGATCTAAACACCAGACAACAATGAATTGAACACAAAACAACAATGTTTCCGCAATGAATTAAACACAAAATCAGCAATGATCACACGGAAATTTCAGCAATAAACTAGTCACCAAAACAACAATGATCTAGAAACAAAACATCAATGAATTAAACACCAAAATAGCAATAAACAAGGCTCCTAAACAACAATTAACGAGAATCAAAAACAGAAGCAATCACGATTTAGTAACAACACTTAGGCCTCGATTGGTAGAGCATATAACAAAGGAAAAGTTGTATGCAGCATAAGTTGTATGCATCATAAGCAGTATGCTGCAGAAGCTGTATGCTCTTGTTTAATAGACATAATTTACTCATCGGTATAGAAGAATGTGATTATATAAAAAATTGTATCTAACTATTTAAAAAATATTTATTTCAAATTATTATATATATTAAATATATTAAATAATTTGATATATTTTATATCGTAAGTTATTTTTTAAATTTAAATTATTATCTTATAATTTTTAAAATAGAAAATAAATTAATAGTAAGTAGTAATATTAAAATTAATATATATATATATATATTAATGCTTAAATATTTATTGAAAATAAATAATATAAAATTAGTACAATAATTTTTATTATAATAAAAATAAAAGACAAGTATTTCATAAATGTTTCCATATATAATTATTTATCTTAAAATTTTATAGAATGAACAAAATAAATTTATAATAAATAGTAATTTAAAATATATATTAAAATATGAATTTAAAATATATTTTTAAAATATGAATTTAAAATTAGAATAATATGGTTTTATTATGATATTTAAATAATTATTTTATAAATTTTAAATAATAATAAAACAAAAAATAATTTTAAGTAGTAATTTATAATAAATATAAATATATTTTTGAGGTTTTTAACAGATAAAATTATTTTTAAATTTTGATTTTAATAGTTTTATAATATTTTAATGTTCAATGCTCTAGAAAATGCTCCTTTTGAAAGCATAGAGGTGAGGAGCATTTAAGAGCATTAACATATGCTAAATGCTCACCTAAATGCTCTTTTAAGTACATGTGATTGGATGAGCATGGAGCATAATGCTCTCCTCTATGCTCTACCAATCAAGACCTTAATAAGACACAATACAACGATACATAAACAACAACTAACTAAAACCCTAAACGGCACAAACCCTAATTAAATGAATAGACTCAAGACACGATCTAGACAACTCTAGACAGCAACAAACTCAACAAAATAAGAGCCAAAGGACACTAGAACAGATTCGCAAACAAAGAACTAGAGCTAGAACGAAAATTTCATAGAAAAAAATTCAGAAAAGAGATTAAGGTTAGGATTTTGCTCAGCCTTTGGTTCAAACCTGGCTCTGATACCACTTGATGAGATACCAATTGATCAAACCCCGAAGGAAAGGCTGTATAAGAACCGATTATGTGAGGATGAAGGTGAGATGATGATGGTTTGTGTCTTTGATGGATAGAAGATCCTCTTGAAAGTGTAGACTTGTAAGAGGAACATATTCAGAGATCATAGAACGTTGAATCAAGGAGTGATGAACAATTCTTTGCTTTTACGTTAATTCTTCACTAAAGCAACAAAGAAACACTAGCCTTATCATATATATGATCACGAAAAAGGCTAGAGCTTTTGTCCAAAAAAAAACAACAAAACATCTGAATCAAAACTACGAGACTTCTAAACTGAAATAAACAGCGATGCGTCCCTTCCAAATGGACCTAATTGGTGTGCCTCAAAAATACTAGTGCATAAAGTCATTGTGACTTTGCACATTATTCCCCTTGTAACATCACATAGATAACTCGACGTAGTAGTGATTATGCCTCGTTAAAAATCTTGATGAAGAACCTCCTCCAACCGAATCCTCATCAAGGAAAAGAGTACAAAATCACTACTCAAATCACCTAGTGATTGTTACCGGGTTCTTCGTTCTTCAAGGTTGAGATGTTAAATATGTGAATTTCAACTTCATCTTGATTGATGTCTTCATTGATGATGAGTGCATGAGCTTCCTTAGACAACTCTCTAGCTCTGGAAAGAGTGATCCTTCCAACTATCTTCGGCTCTTTCTCTTCTGAACTTATCACGATCACATCAATATTTTAAAAAAAAATAAATTTTCATGTTTATAAAATTGTTAGAACACATTTTAAAACATGTGAAATCATTACTACTATTAATGCAAAATAAATTAAAATAAAGGAAATTTTTTTAGCATTTTTACTTCATTGATATTACTTTTGAAACTACCATAATTTTTTTTTAACACGCGTTCTGATTAGTTTTTGAAAATTTATGTTCAATTAACTCGCGAAAGACTTTATAACAATAATAAAACATTTCTTGTTTGAGTCAAACGAAATCATTCAAAAACAAAAGAAAAATATGTGTTTAGACAAAAGTTGTTTTCTATTTAAAAATTTTAATGATGATTTACAAAAAGATAAACGAGTGATAAGAAAAATGATATTATTAAAATTATTTATTTATTTTAATTTTTTGCATTAATATAATATAAATGTATATAACACTAATTATTTCACAAGTTTCAAATTTTGTTCTAATAATTCTATTAACACGAACATATATTTTAATACACATATATCAAATAATAACACCACATAACTGATCGATTAAAATTACAAGTCCTACAACAAGGTCCAACATAACCACACTTCTTCTTAATGTATAGATCAAAATATATAATACTTAAATAAGGAATTACAATGGACGTGAAGTATACCTCTGGAAGATTTTGCGGCGGTATTGCTATTTCTCAGGCTCGACCCAAGTGGACATTCTCAAATTCCTCGAATAGGAGGTTTTATAAAGTATAGATAGATATTTAGGATTGCTACTTTAATATAGTTTTTAATATTTTATTGGCTATTTGGCTTGTAGATTTCATTATATTTAGACATATAGACATTTAATCAGGAATAAATTTTTAGGTTATTACGACTACTCAGTGCCTTTTTAAATCTTTGGTGAAATAGAATGAGGAATAAAAAAAAACCTTTAAATTTAAGAAATGATAGATAAGCCAACATTTGATGAAAATATGGCTAATTCGCCGCAAATCGTGCAGAATGTTCTTGAAGCCCACGGGAATATTTGAATGTCGTTGTTGGCCTTGGTAATGTTGGGTTGGGGAGTGAAAGCAATGAAAAAGTCAGAAAGTTTAATCACTAGAGAAAAGGATTTCACAAGCATTATTCGAGAAACATCTGTATATGATTTTGTAGTTCTTATTTCTTGTTTACTTAAAAAATCTTGTTTAATTCTAAGAATACCTAAAAAACTAAGTGTTCTTTATTTCTGTGACTCTATCACAGTAAATGTTTTTGAATTTTTTTCTGTGAAATCACTTATGTAGTTTTTGAATTTTTATTATTACTATTTTGCATGTGGTATGTGGCTGAATGATTACAATGATGATGATTATAATATATAAATTTCAATATTAAAAGAAACTCAAATAATAATAAAAAATTATATTGGTTGCCATAATATCTCATTCACTAACGAAAATAGCCATGAAATTCAAATCTTGTTGCATATACCATATGTCACCTCAACCTCATTTACCATTTTGTCTTTAATTCATTTGTTAGAGTGAAAAAGTAAAAGAGATAGAAGAAGTTATTATTTTTTTATTTTAAGTGAAAAAGTTAAAAATCGTAAAAATTAATCTGATTTTAAAATTTTCAAACTTTTCGATTTAACAAAAAAACCGACAAAACCTTAATCTCTCTCTAACGTCGGTGACAAATTCAACAAAATTCCGGCGAGATCCCGGCGGCGAACCGGAATAAATGGCGTCAGAACCTCCGTTGCGCACATCACCGAGGCTGAAAGGAAAACAGACAACAAAATCGCCGTGTAAACCGACGAAGAATCCAAGCAAAAATTCAGTAGAGAAACTGGTCTCCGGTTCCAAGCGAAAGGCAATTCCGGCGGAAGACAAAAACCCGAAACTTGATAAGGCCAACCCACTGCATGCACGAACTTCCGGCGACCAGATTCCGGCGGAGAGAAAACGGATTTTAACTTCTCTGCAACAGTACAAGCGTGTGTTAAAACCTGGACGGACGTCCGCCAGGGAGAAGCTTTCGGTGACGGAGCAAAAGTCGGTAGGTAGAAGGTCCACGAAGACAACTGCGATGGACCAAAAAATCGAGGACACCGAGAATACTCTCACCCATTCTCACATCCATATGTCCACAGGAGAACCTGGTTCTGAATCTGTCCACACAGAAGAACCGCACATAGAGGCAGATGCAGCCAAAACAGGAGTTGATGGAACTATTGTCCATCAGAGTGGACCACATTCGTCACAAGAACTGGTGGTTGTAACAGGACCAAATCTTGTCCACAGTGGTGGACATAATATTGGTGGACCAAACGAGAAAGCGGCTGATGTGGTCCACAACCAAGGACCTAATAGGGGTGGACCAAAAGATGGAGCCTCCGACATTGTCCACGACCCCAAGCAAACATCGTCAACACAACCATCGGACACGGGGAACAACCAGGCAAGGATTAAGGTAGATTCCTCACGACTCCCTCAAAGATTTTATGCGTTAGACCGATATCCACCCGGTGGTCGGATTAATTCATACTCGAAGCCCGAGTTTCTACTAGACCTCGTAGACGCCCTGGAAGGAACTGAAGCATTAACTTATCTCAAAGCGTCTGTATTTGGTCCATTGTTTAGCATTCCGGTTCGAAAGGCTTCACTATCTGGTAAATTAGTACATCAAATGTTGTGCCGCTCATTGGTTACTAGTAGGAAGTATGAGATGTGGTTTGTATTTGGAGGGTATCCGTTTTGTCTATCGCTCCGCGAGTTTGGCATTGCAACCGGGCTTCCATGTGGACCATATCCCAAGAAAAATGTATTAGATAGACTTCAAAATCCGGAAGAGGGGAAAGAACCATATTGAAACAAGCTGGTAGATAGAAAGAAGCAGAATGTCATAATTAAAGACATAGTGGAGGGGCTGAAAAGGGACAAGAGTTTGCCCGATGAGAGAAGAATGCCACATTGGCGAAGGATCCGACTCGCTATGCTCGTTATTGTCGAAGGTATATTGTTGTGTAACAGAAACCCGGTTAGAGCCTCAAGTAGGGTTGTTGAGATGTTGAAGGATCTTGAAGCGTTCGAAAAGTATCCATGGGGTTGCGAGTCTTTCCTTCTTACCATTGAGATGGTGAAAGTGGGCAGCCAATGCAAGGAATTAAGGCGACTAAGAGATAAGCTAGACGGCTCTCACACCGCCACTCACGGCTTTACGGTGGGGCTGCAGTTGTTCTTCTATGCTGCGATCCCACAACTTTTGAAGATTCTGCCCCAACCGGATGAAGATGACCATGATTTTACACATGATTCTATAATCAGCTTGTCGGCGTGTAGGGCCTTCCACAATTCCAACATAATGCAAATCAAGAACTCACCGACAATAAGTTGTATATATTATGTTCATTTTAATAATGGTAATGCATTGTAATCAATTTATTATGTTCAAGCGTATGTTAATATTATGTCTTTTCCAGTTGTATGTGCCACCGCTTCTCCCGGCTGATGAGCACACCTACACGGACGTCAGCGACTATTGGTTGGATGAGGTAAATGACGAGGCAGCCGATTACATGGAAAGTTTTATTGCAGATGGCTTCAAATTTGACAAAATGTGTGTACTGGGGGATCAAGGGTATTTGATCCTATAGTGGTGGTTGAAAATAAAGAGGATAAACCCAAAAATGCAAAATATGTAAGAAAGAAAAAAAGGCAAGGAAAAGGATCGGCTCGAACGTCAAAGGTTAGTGAGAATAAGGGTAAAGGACAAGAAAGACGGCCGTCCACTATTTCTGGAGTTGATGAAGGAGAAACATGGTACTTAGATGTTGTGCACAAACAAGTTGAGCAGATGTTTGAGGCCCAAAAAGAAAAGTTGACAAATGAAATCAGGAGTCATATACTTTCGGAGGAGGCAGAGAGGATTACTGAGCTTATTGTTAGGGAGAAATCGAGGATGAAGGACGAAATAATGGATGAGATTATAAGTGAGATGAGGAAGGGTGGGAAGTTTACTTATTATGAAAGCTCTAAGAAGATACCTTCACCTAGTGTACCCTTAAGCAAACATTTTACAATATATGAGAAGAACACACCGGAAAGGGAAATGGATGATGGTGGCGTTTTTACGTGCGAGACGACTGATTTTGGAGAATACCCAGGGGTTGAAGAGGTTCTCACAGATCTACACCATAATGTACTTTGTTGTACTATTTTTGTTTAAAAAGTCGCTGCAATGTATGAGTTCTAATGATTCATCTTTTTTGCAGGTTGGCAATTTTGTGGACACAGACTTGGTGGACCAAATACAGGGTGGTAAACACACTATGGACAAGGTGGTCNCGTCGTCCACCTCATGTAAGAGATTACTTTTCGGAGACAAAGATGGGGCTCCATCAGAAACATTGGTAGAAGAAATTCAATACGAGGTTGCAAAGGACAATACAACATGTACCAAAAAACAACTGCAGGAGAAGGTAATAAATAAATGTATTTTGCAATTTCAACATATAT
>OVBE01013395.1:0-12742 GCA_900406425.1 Iberis pinnata
TTTAGAACTCAGAATCGATGCTAATTGATAAGTAAAAACCGTGAAAATTCAGAGTCACCAGTTGTTGAAAACCATTTTGTTGTTGCTACTTCGGAAAAAAACTTCTATTCTGGTTGTAGTTGATGAAAGGTTGAGAGTTCTTTTGTTGTTGTGGTGGGTACACTTGGTCTTGTGGGTTAGCAACGTTGTTGCTNGTTGCTTCTGTATGAAAGACTAGGGTTGTTATAATAGTTGAAATATCCTTTGTTGTAACCACCTTGGTTCTACACATAGCACATTTCCTCTTGCTGGTTAACCTTTCCAGCTTGAATCTGAAGTTGTTCTTCATCAGTGATCAAGTTGATTTGATGTTGATGACCCACAAGTAACATGTCCAACTTCTCATTCAATGCCTTTATCTCCTTCTTTGTGCTGTCATCAGAAGCAGAACCACCTCAAGGTGTTCTGTCATAGTCCTCACTGTAAATCCTATCAGACTGGGCAAGATTTTCTACAAGCTTCCATTCTTCATCCACACTTTTGTTTAGGAAGTTCTCATTGCTGGCTGTATCAAGAAACATCTAAATCTTGGGCAAAGCACCTCGTTAGAGGGTGCTGAGGAGTGACACTTTTCTGAATCTGTGATGTGGGCATTGCATTGTATAGTTCCTGAAGCGCTCTCATGCTTCAGAGAAGGTTTCAGCATTCCTTTGCGCGAAACCCGAAATATCATTCCTCAGGCTGGCTTGTTCTAGAAGTTGAGAAGAACTTTGCAAGGAATGCTTTCTTGCAGGAATCTCAGGTGGTGATGGAGTTCCTGGGAAGTGACTTCTCCCATTGGTGTGCCTTCTCCCCCAAAGAGAAAAGGAAGAGGCGTAGTTTGAAAGCATCCTCACTCACACCATTTATCTTTGTGAGGTCGCAGAAGCGATCAAATTCATCGAGATGATCGAGTGGATCCTCCATAGGTAGACCGTGGAACTTGTTCCCCTGAACCATTGCGATTAGACTATGCTTGATTTCGAAGTTGTTGTTTTGAACCACATGTGGATCGATTCCATGTCTGATGGTGTGAGTATTGGGGTTATCACCAGCACCTATAGTGTGATGGTTATCTCGTCAGTGTTGTCTGCCATTTGTAAGTAAAACCATCTTAAGTGTTCCACACGCTCTTGTTCACGTCTTTCCCGAGAGTATTCCTGTTCAAGAGCTCTTATATCTTCCATGAGAGGAATCAATTATGTTGATCCTCTGCTTCTCAGGTTCATACACTGCTAAGCAGGTACCTAAAAAGAAAGCGAACAAAGGTAAATAGGTAAGTAACGTAGGAAAAGAAGTTTGATCTCAAAAGATCCAAAATCCAGAATACAGTAAACAACACCCAATTGGAAACGACGCCAAATTCATAGTAAGGTTTTTCACAGAGACCAATTCTCCATCATACTCATGTGTTGTAGTATAGATGAGGTGTCAATCCAAATGGGTGAGATACTAATACACTATATGCAATGGATGCTTATAAGTCAAGCAAATATAAAAATGGGGGGTTTTATAACAGGTCTTAAGTGAAAAGAGAATGAAGGGAACTAAAAAGCATAGACGGAAACAAAGATGCATAAGGAGCTAAAAAGGGATAAAAGGTAAAAACAGGGGAAAAAAAGAAGGTAAAGATGAAATCAAGTGTAAAGCAGTTCCTAAGGACAAAGGGTAATCAACCAGATATCCATCCCAATCTACCTAAGCACCTAATATACCTCAAACAATAAGCTATCCCTAGACAGTAGATTCATATGCAACCAAGTCCAATCCCTTGATAAAGGGAATCAACCTAAGCAATCACCAAACCTAACTCCCGTTAACGGTACACTACCTAGAAGGCATGAAGAACCAACCTACTAAAGCCAAAAAGCCCCCTAATCATCTAACCCCTTAGGCTGAGATGCATATCCTAAGTATCTAAGGCGTTAAAGGATGAGCAAATCTATGAAATCACCATGATCAGGCATTCCATTGAACACTTTTCGGGTGCTGGAATACCCAAGATCAGATTTCGATTGGCGTGAAAGAAATAAGCATTAAGCACAATAAAACAGGAGGGGTCTATATGCTAACAAGCTTAGGTGCTAAGGTAAGATCGGGTGATCAACCCTAGTCTACCCCATCCTCAGGAATTTCAGGAAACTACTCACTACTCATGGGTATGAAAGCTGGAAAAACAGAAATCACAACTACAAAGCTAAACATGATGATCAAAAATTAAACTATTGAAGAACAACAAGAACTCAAACCCAGAAAGTAAGAACATCAATGAAACAGTAACAAACCCAGAAAATGATCAAAGCTAAAACAGAAGATTAAAATGAAAAACAGAAGATCAACTTGCACCATATAAACAACAACCTAAAACTAAGCACGAAAGTAAAAGAAAACAGTAGATTAGCATAAAGCTTAAAAGATTCTAGGTTTTTACACCAAGAACACCAAGAACAACAAAGGAAAAAGAAATCTAAGGCAAAACCTAATATGGAAACAAAAACTGAACTTGCTAAAAGGGAGGCGCTTTAGGGCTTATATAGTGTTCAGAGAAAAGCCCTAAAACGCACTAAAGACAAAAACTAATCATTGGTTAGGGTCTTGCGTTAGGTCCATTCCGGATTCGAGTTGGTCGGGTCGGAGCGTGTTTGGCTCAAGTTGAGAACAATGCGTGATTGAGCAGGAAGTTGAAGTGGATCGAGACTTAGGAGCTGGATCGAGCTGAGGCGTGCTTGGGCCGAGGCAACAAGATCAATCCGGGCAAGAGCTTGAGATCGAGCCGATCTTCGAACTAGATCGAGCCGGGTTTTGAGTGGGATCGATATGTGAGATCGATCCAAGTTGAATGTGGCTTGATGGGTGGGATCGGTCTAAGCTGAGGTTGGATCGATCTAGGCCTTGTGCTAGTCCATTCCACATTTTCCGCTTCTTTTATGAATTCTCACAAAACCATCCTAAAATCTCCAAAATGCGTGCATATGCGAATACTAATGTAAAAGTCCCTAAAAATCACAAACTTACTAAAAACAACTATAAATATGATATATGCACACCTAAAGACCTCAAAATTGATGCTAAATGACTTCTAAAAATCATGAAAATACAGAGTCATCATCTACCTTAGCAAAATCATGGACGATGCTAAGACCATATACCCGAAAATAGAAAAACTGGCCCTAGAAGTAGTGCACTGTGCGAGAAAATTGGGATCCTATTTCCAGTCGCACTCAATCATCGTATACTCGAACCAGCCGCTTCATACGATCCTACATAGTCCTAACCAGTCGAGAAGACTTTCCAAATGGGATATCGAGCTCAGCGAGTACGACATAGAATTCAAAAGCAGAACTTGTGCGAAGTCCCAAGTCCTAGCAGATTTCCCGATAAAGCTACCACCAGAGATGGACGTAACACTAAAACCTGACAAAGAAAATTGATCCTTGTCTGTAGACGGAGCAAGCTCGAAACATGGTTCCGAAGTAGGAGTACGATTAGTCTCCCCAACTGGGGAGATGGTCGAGTAGTCATTCCGACTAGACTTTGCCACGTCGAACAACGAAGCCGAGTAAGAGGCAATAATTGTTGGACTACAATTGGCAACGACGATTGGGTCCAAGCGAGTCACCGCCTACTTCGATTCCCAGTTGGTTGCAAACCAGTTTAGTGGGGAATATGAAACAAGGGACGAAAGAATGGAAGCATACCTGAATGTAGTGAAAACCCTTTGCCATGAATTCGCAGACTTCAACTTGATTAAAATCCCCAGAGGTGAAAACATACCCGCTGACGCCCTAGCCGTGTTGGCATCAACTACGGACCCGCAAACAACCAGAGTCATACCGGTCAAAACTATCGACAAACCCAGCATTTGTATCACCAAAGCCACCTGCGTAATACATGAGACAATTGAAGAATACAATGCCAATCCAGATTCTGAGGATGTCGAAGAAGACAAAGTTCTGATGGAAATAAACGAGGTCGAGGTGGAGATATATTGGAGGGTAGAGATACTTGAATACATCACGGATGGGATCCTACTACCAAAGAAATGGGACGCCAAAAAACTCAAAGCCAAAAGCGCTAGATGCACTCAAATAGACAGGAACCATTACAAATGGAGCGTACGTGGCCCACTGTTGTAATGCATATTCGAACACGAGACAAGGAAGATAAAAAGGGAAGTCCATGACGGAGCATGTGGAAATCACTCAGGTGGCAAGAGCGCTGGCATTAAAAATAAAATGATATGGCTATTATTGGCCAACCATGATCACGGATTACGAACAGTACGTTCTAAAATGCGAGAAATGCCAAAAACGTGCATCACTGATATACGGGCCAACAGAGGAGATGCAATCCATCACAGCACCATACCCTTTCATGAGATGGTCCATGGACATAATCGGTCTTATGCACAGGTCAAAACAAAAATGTTTCCTCCTCGTCCTAACAGACTATTTTCCAAATGGATAGAGGCCGAGTCGTTTACAAATCCGAGAACGTGGAATCCTTAATTTGGAAAAACATAATTTGCCGGCATGGGATCCCCTACAATATCTACACCAACAATGACCCTTAATTCACCTCAGATAGATTCAAGGATTTCTACGAACGAATGAGAATAAACCTAACTTTCTCAACCCCGTATTACCCGTAGGCTGAGGCCACTAACAAAACAATTTTAGACGGCCTAATGAAAAGACTAGACGCAAAAAAAAGGGAGATGGACAGAGTAGTTATAAGGAGTATTATGGTCTTATTGGACAACGCCCAGGAGGGGTACGAACGACTCACCATTTGCTTTAGTATACGGCACCGAGGCAGTAATTCCAGCCGAGACCGAAGTCCCAAGCCTAAGACGTGAGCAGGAACCCCTGAACACATATCAAAATGACCAGATGCTCATAGACATTGCCGACATGGTTGATGAGAGGAAAGACCAGACAACGATAAGGCTACAAAATTACCATAACGCTGCAGCCCGATTCTACAACAAGAAAATCAAACAGAGACGTTTCGACGAAGGAGAGCTGGTACTACGGGAAGTTTTCCCCACACGGGCAGAGAAGAATGCAGGAAAGTTGGGAATCAAGTGGGAAGGACCGTACAAAATCATTAAAACAATTAAATCGGGAGTCTACGAGCTGGACGACGCATATGGAAACGAACATAAACATCCTTGGAACACCCAACACTTGAAAATTTTCTTTTGTTACGAATCTCACACTTTGTTATTTTCATATTTTATTTATGCAAGTTGTAAACCGAACATAGTGAACTACGACCAAGGTTTAATCCCCTGCTTGGGGGTACGTAGGCAACTCTGTTTAGGGAGTTTAGCTAATCTTGTTATTTAGTTCATCAATATCTTCTTTATGTACTACAACCCAGCTCGCCCATCCACTCCTTCAATTTTTTTCTCAAAAAATGGGGAAGATGTATTCGTCCTTCACACACCGACCCAGCCCGCCCATCCACTCCTTATAAATTTTTCTAAAAAAATAGGGGAGATGTATTTGTCCTTCACACACCAACCCAGCCCACCCATCCACTCCTTATAATTTTTTCTCAAAAAATGGGGGAGATGTATTCGTCCTCCAAACTCCGACCCATCCCGCCCATCTACTCCTTATAAAATTTTCTCAAAAAATGGGGGAGATGTATTTGTCCTTCACACTACGACCCAGTCCGCCCATTCACTCCTTATAAATTTTTCTCAAAAAATGGAGGGGAGATGTAACCGGGGGCTCTTCCACCAACAAACAACCAGATGCCAAACTTGGAGATACCAACATAAGCACGAGCCCGTACATCTTTATTGTTTTCGCCGATCTTATTTACCAATACTCCGGTGAAACCAAGGGGAGAACACCACATTGTACTCACACGAGACCACCTAAACCTCCAATTTTCATTTTCGGGTAATACTATCCAAACCCTTAAAACATTACCTCTTGTAACATAACACTCAAACGATAACCAATTTTTCTCTTATGCAACATTATGCGACCTGCCTAGTCGTGCAATACATCGCACACCCCCAAGTGGGTATTAGCCTAAGTAACCCTCAGCACAGTATGAGCGCTAAAGCCGAGCTCAGTCTCGCAACAATGCATTGAAATCCAGGACGAACAATTTAGCAATCGAAACATTTACCATTAAACATTTGATCCCTCGAATTAATATGTTATCCTTAAACAATACGCTTAATAGCAAATGAGATGACAATCTCTGTTAAGCAAGTACCTATGATATCTCCTAGGAAAATTTGATAACACCCAAACAGGGACTCAGCCCGCATTAGTTAAACCGATTTAAAGTTTCGGGTACAGCCTTCCATGCAACCAAGTGAAAAAAGGAAATTAAACATTTTGGGTAAAATCCCCCCCCCCCTAGGCGCTTGAGCCCTGACCAGCCGCATTGTCATCATTCCCTCTGGGGGCTCCTTTCCTCGCAACAGCTGCGACCTCCTCAATATGAACTACGACTTCCACCGCCTTGTCGAGCGCCCCACCTGCGTCAACGTCAAGTTCCTCAGCATCCTTTTTCCAGCTACTTCCTCAGCCAAAGCCTCATCCTTCTCCGCTCCAATAGCGACTTCTTCAGCAGGGTTCAAGGATGGGAGGTTCTTACCGTAGGGATTGATACCTTCAACAGGATTGGGTTCAGATGGCTCACTTAGATTAGACCCCGTGGGCAACGCCACCCAATCCTTCTCCAAGTTCAACTCTTTGAAGTCCAGCATAGCCAGCTCCTCGTTGAAACCAACCAGGTCTCCTTCCAAATCCTTCTGCTCTGCCTCCAACGTAGTTTCCCCCTCAGTCAAAAGCTTGATTAACTCAAGATTACCTTTCATTTTCTCCACATGTCTCAGCTTCTCTTGGTACACCCTCTCATTTACAACTTTCCCTTAACCCACTCCATCCTCTTTGCGAACTACGCCTTCATTTCATCTTCTTTCTCTTTAAGTTTCTGATAATAGACGCCAACTCCTTTGCCATGACAGCCACCTCATTCTTCAGATTCTTCTTAGCTTCTCATGACAAACTGTCTCCTCATTCAGCCTCTCGACGTCTTTCTTCCTCAGGTCTTCCAACTCATCGACCTCGGCCCTCAACCTGCTATTCTCATCATTCAGCATCTCAACCCATCTCACCGCAGCCTTCAACTTTGAAATAGCTTTGTCAGCCTTAACCGTCGTATCCGCAACCAGCTCAACCCTAGAATTCTTCTTTGCTTTCCTCAGTTTGTCCTCCAGGACTCCCACCAACCGATTCCCTAGAGTCGCGGTCTGAGAAAAGCAAACACATACTTCAATAAAAAAAAGGGGCCAACCGGAAGCATGAAACAAATAATGAGAAACATTTGTACCTCATCATGAGACCGGGCCCACTTGGCATACTCATTCTGAACCAGGAGCGACATATGGTTATACACCTTGGGTCCGCCAAACCGCAGTTCTGATACTAGCTCAGCACAAAGATCATCATCCTCAGTGATGGGAGATTGTTTCGGCTAGGTAAAGCTGAAAGAAAATCCGTCGTAATCATGAGCCCCCACCGGAGATGTTTCTTGCGTACGAGCTCTTTTTCAACTGGGGCTTCAAGATGGTGAGAGGTACGAAAACCTGGGGGAGGACGAGAAGTTTTCTTATGAGAAGCCATAACTTTCTCAATGCGAGCATCACCACATGACGAGTCAGAAACCTCAATGGGATCCATGTCCATTGGGGTTTGGTCCTTTGGTGTCTTAACCCCCTGAGCAACATTTGGGTTTGTTGAGCTAGGAGCGCCCTGAGAGCTTTTCAGTTTGCGAGCTTCACGGTAATGAATAGGATTCTTCATGGTAACAGATGGGCACGGAGATCGGGTATCTGCAGGAAAACCAAGTATCAGGTACCAAGTCAGAATACTTACTTGAAGACGATTTAGAAAGCGGTTCAAGTGGGAGCCAGTTATGGGAAACTCTTTCTCCGTTAAACGTGCTTTAATTGTTTAATCGGTTATTTTCGAGAAGGTGCCAATTCCTTAGGAACTTAGAAGAAGGATTCTCGACTTGAGTCAGATGCGGAACTAGTAAGACACCAAAGACAAAGAAGAAAAAGGAGGATCAGATAACCATTTACACCGGAAAATCAACAACCATAGAAAACCGAGTCAGAAAAAAATGAAGTGATGATAATCAATATTTTAAACAAAAAAATAATAACAAAGGAACAAAGGGAAAAAATCTAAAACTTGAGGGCGATCCACACCAATTTCCCGAGTCCACCAAGATTGCAAATCATTAGGGCCTTTAGTCCCAAAAGAAATATTTTTCACTTCCAGAAAGAAGTAGAATCGATCTTAGTCGGTCTCATCTTTTGGGGTTTTTCCGGTTGTCAGCCCCTGATTAAACTTGTTTGCAAGATACCAGAGACCATCCTTTGTTCTCCTTTTGACGTATGTAGCTACCTCCAACATATCGCAGCCAAGTTTGAACCCGTTTTCCCTTGCCTGGATCATCAAAAAGATCGCATGCCGAACCCCTTTGGGCATTAGCTGACTTAGCGCCATCCCTCGACGACGCACATACCAGACCAACAGTTCAGGAACAAGAAAGCGCAACCCACAGGTTTTGAAGAAGTTTTCATAGACCGTGATAAACCCGGCTGGGGATTGTTCGGAAATTGACCAGCTGCAGGGATTATGAACCTAATGTCGGAACGGAAGTCAAATTGCTCCCAGATTGTCCTCACAGACGCAACCGTAGATTGGGAATCAGAGAAATTCATGATCCGTGGAGCCGCAGCCGCCCTAGATCATATGCCGGAAGCCACAGGAGTTTCGACGATGGTACTGGCCGCAGGATGCAACGATGAACTCCTGCTCCGAGAATGGAGTGAGAGTTACTTAGACATAGCAGACGAACCGAAGCGAAAGAAAGATTAAAGGGAATAAAAACATAAGAAAGAGGAAACCCGAAGAAGATGAAGGAGAATTAGGGAAGAGAAATCACACACCCTATCAACCCAAGAGAGATAAATGAAGAGAGATTTTACCTTTTGCTGCGTAAGGAAAGAGGAAGAGTTGGCAGTTGAAAACAAAGTGGGGGAGATGGATCCGAACAATTAAGGAGAGAGGAGAAGCAATAACTGCCTCGAAGAACACAAAGATTACCTTTTTTAGGCATAATGATGAAGGATTTGAATTTTAAATTCAAAGAATTAATCGCATGCACAAAAGATAATCTCCGAACTGTTGGGATTTCCTCTAATTAAATCCACAACAAATCGATTTATCAAATACTTGATTTTCGGACTGTCAAAAACCATATGAACTCGCAACAAGGGGCATTATTGATATATAAGTAAATTAAATACAGCGCACTCATTCAAATATCTAAATTATGGCGACAAAGGCTCAACGAGCATATAGAGTGACAACATCAATCAAAGACCACCTAGGAGTTTGAAATCCTACTGGAAACTCACCAATCAGTTTTCAAAGGTCACCCAATTCGCTAAGCTCATAGGGAGACCTAAGGGCTAATCTGTTTGTGTCAAAACCCCTCAGTAGGATTTTGCCTCAGCCAGTATCACTCCATGAAGTTTGACTCAACACGTATTAGGCGTAGGGAGATTGACTAGAGAAGCTTTCCATATTAATAACAATAACTGAGTGGTTGAACACCCAGGGCGCAGGTGAACCGTGAAGAATGCAAGCGCAGGCCGAGTAGGGGCAACCATCCGACAAAATCAGAACAATACGACCTAAGTAGAAAGGACTATAAAAAGGGGGGGAAAAGAAGAGAGGGATCTTCTTTTTGGCCATTTTTTGAGCTATATTTTACTTTGGAGAATTTATCTAAGTTGCAAGTGTAATAATTTGATAAAAAAATAAATAAAATCTATCTTTATTCAAATTTGTGTTGCGTCTTTTTCCTTATTTAACAAGAAAAATCGAATTCCTCATTGAGATCAATTTGACAAAACTATATTGTGGATTCTAGCATCCATAATTTCCTAGTGAACGAATCAACTTTTGGTCATCTGTCCCATTTAGCAGTCAGGGATTGGTCTTCCGAACTCGGTTAGCAGAGCTGGTTTAGGTTCTTTGTATTTATTTTTGAATATGCTTTACTTTTTTATTTTCTAACACTTATCTTTTTGTTTGTGCAGTGTTGCTTCGAAAGAAAGGAGGCAAGTGCTCTCATCCGAGCTCACAAGGTTCTTAGATGCTAGCCGCAACGCAAAGTGCTCCTGGGAAACGTCCAATCCACTTAGGATCTTTGAGTCCTTCCAGTGTCTTAGACATTTCGCTAACTCCCAATGCTCTTTTCTTCACCCGACGAACTTGCCGATTAGTTCACTTTTTCACTTAGAGATTTTTCATGACTTTTTTATTTGTTTCTCCTTGATAGTCACTTTCTTGTTCCTCGCTCTCGATGATATTTAGGATGCCAATATTCCTTTTTACCGTGCCGCAAGGAGCCAAGAATGCCACTGCTAAGCCAGTTGGTGCACCGACACGACGTGAGGTACACCTGTCGCTTCCAGTGCTATCCCAACCACCTCTTCCACCCCTAATGCCTCTCTTCTTGTCCACTTAAAAAAGGGACAAATAGAGCTGGGAAGCCTCCAGTGGTGCCAGCTGATCGCTCGGATTTCATAAAATTTAATCACCGACCCGTCATCACCCTCCCTGCATCTCAGGATGCTTCTCGGCTTGCAAAGGGGGCTCCCTCCTCGCAAGGGTCTCTAGAGAGAAAGCTTCCGCAACAAGGGAAAGGGATAGGTGATGGAAAGGGGAGTAAATATGACTGGGACTTTGAGTACAACTCAAACAAATTGATCATTTCGGATCCTACCTTATCGTCTCACCTCTTTCGTCATTTCCATTTTGAGGGTTGCAGGATCCTGGTATTTTAGGATCTTCTAGACGAATTTCGTGACAACTACAAGAAGTACTTCAAGAGCATCTACGAGGTATGCAAAATACAACTTTTATTTGCTTTAGCGTTTTATTAAGTGTTGACATGCTTTCCTTCATTTCGTTTAATGCAGAACTTAGGCTGGTACAACAGTGCTCTTGACATATTTTGTCGTCAGCTTGTCGCAACCAAGGATGAATTCGGTTTGAAAATTGTAAAAGATCAAATTGCTTCACTCACTACTGAGCTGAGAGAGACTCAACTGCGCTTGGAGTTCGCAAAGACTGATACGATGGATGCAAGGGAAGATCGGTGTAATATACACGAGAAGTTCAAGGTGGTGAGATATGAATCCTTTGCATACTTCCAAGAAAAGGAACCACTCTTGGCCGATAAGGCTGATCTTGCATCTCGCCTCGAGGAAGTTGAGGCTCGCCTTCAAAGCGCTTATTAGTTCTCGGGAGATCAACTTAGCGCGAGCTAGAGAGGAAGCGGAGAAAGCGGCTGCCTGGATAGTTCGAGATGGGATACAGCAGGTGAGACTTCACCTTATAGCTCGGGAAGTCGCCCATGAGTCTTCGACATATTTCTGTGAGGTTCATGTCAACCTTGAGCTCCTTGCAGATATTATTAAGGGTGAGATTCCAGATCTCAAGGTGGAGCTTGGGGTCTTTACTTCCGATAGTGAGACTGTGAAGAAGGCGTCTGCTGAAGCCGAGGCGAAGAACCCACCTCTTGACTTATCTTTTTGAAACTTTTGTCTGTGTTAATCAGGGTGACCTGATGCTTTTTCTCTATTATGGATTTATTAACTTTTACGAATTTTATTTGTGTATGCTTGAATAATCTGTTGTTGTTTTTTTTTGCGAGTTTTCAACAAGACTTAACCAAACTTTAATCCATTCACATAATGCTTTTAATTGGACACCACTACTTTGTTTTATTTTGAGTGAAAACCATTAATGCTCTTGAGCTTAGTTTGGACTTTTTCTTAGTATTCTGATCCTTAGACCTTACTTTTATCAGTTTTTGTTTGAGATCATCCCGAGCTCATTTTAATTTGAGCGCGTGCTTTGGAATTGCAAACTTTTTTTAACTTACCTTTTAGCTTTCAACTTAGATTTTATTTAGCTTTTAGTTTTTGGACTCTTTCTTCGTAGTCCGGCCCTTAGACCTTAAACCTTTTATCAGTTTTTTTCGAGTTCAATCCTGAGCTCATTTTAATTTATGAACGTAGGCTTTTGATTTGCGAACTCTTTTTTAACTAAGCTTTTTAATTCAACTTTCTTTCTTAGCCCTGATTTAGCTTTTTGTCTTACATTTTTAATTTAGCTTTTTGACTTTGCCTTGATTTAGCTTTTATTATAGCTTTTTCAATGCTCGGCTCATGTCCTTTGTGTGAGCGCGTTTTGGGCTTATTTTTTTAGCATATGAGCACAAAACCAAAAACATAAATGCATCTTTATTGAATTGTCGATGCGAATGGAGTACAAAAATGCCATCACGGTTTTATTTACAATACTATCACGGACTCATGTCCTCTCCTTTTGACTTCCCGGGAGAACTCTTATGCCATCTTCCATCAGAAACTTCACGCATTGGTGGTAGGTAGACGCGACGACCTTCACTTTAAGGAGCCAAGGAGTCCCCAAGATGACATTGTAAGTCACCGATTGGTCCACCACCGTAAATTCAACAAGCTTCTTGACTCCCTTTGCGGACACCAAAAGTCTTAATATTCCTAGTGACATTTTTGTCATTCCATTCACTACAAAAAAAAGTAGTATTGATAGCACTCCACGATAGCGCGAATTACTGG
>OVBE01013396.1:0-12741 GCA_900406425.1 Iberis pinnata
AATAACAAGTAACACAACGTCTTCTCTTTACAAAACGTTACTGTTTTAATAAGTTAATGTCGTTAATTAACCATGTTAGTTATATTTAACTGTTGACTAACTTGGTGTTTAATTATGAAAAGTCAAAGAAAAATTGTGTTTTAAATGACCTTTAACAAAAAATTAGTGTATTAAACGGCTTACTTAAAAGTTTGTGGTTAAAATAGCCTAAATTTAAAAATTGGTGGTTTAATTGACTTTTTTCCCAAATTAAAAATAATATTTTTGGTAAAAACCGAATAAACCGATGGTATCCAAACTGAACCGAATCGAAATAAATATGGTTTAAATATGATAGCTATTTTCAAAAACCAAAAAATCGAATCAAAACCGAACCGATATCCATATTGAACACCATTAATTTAAAACAATCAAATCCCACACGGCAATTATTTGGCGTTTAAACTTTAAATACATGAAAAATCGGTTAGGAGTACCAAATCTCTGCAGCATTAAATTATGGGATCCGGTTAATTAATAGGAATAGTTTGATTGTAGGGTCAAATATGAAAATATATGAATATTCGGGTAATACCGTGAAAAGATATTATAAAGAGGTTCGTTTTGTAATTATTTTTCTAAAATTGTTTTGGTTCCGATATTGTTTAAAGGTTATTGCTTCTTTTTATCGGCCACGGCGACGACGAGGCGGAGAAGACCGACTCGGCGACTGATTACGCGGCGGAGAGGACAGCTTCAAAAAGTCTAGCATTTCTCTCAAAAACGAGAATCTTTTAGTTTGTAGGCCATGGCCTCATTCTCGACTTGGTTTCGATATATGGCTCACAAGCTAGAGTATTCCCTCACGCTCAGTCTTAAGGTTCCTTCCTCTCTCTCCCTCATTCGCTGCGTTTAGCTTCAGATCTGTTTCGTTTCTCTAACAAGCTTTTTGGTAATCTCGGAATTGAGTTTTGGGAACGGTTAATGCTTTTAGGATTCTGTTCTTTTCTTTCTTCGTCTTAGAATTATCTTTTTGGTGACTAAATTTGGGGGGATTTGCATTTCTAGGGTTCTGCATTCAAATTACCATTGTATGCTGTTAGGTTTTGACTCTTGAATGCTTTCTATAGAGCAAATTCATATGGATCAAGTTCACATCGCAATACAAATGTATCAATTTGTATGAATAAGATTCAAGTGCCACTCTATTACATGATCTAAAGAAGTTATATTCCTTGATTCAAATAACTCAAAATGTCCTTCATGATCTCTCCACTGTCAACCTTCTGCTGTAAATCCTTATTTCAGTTCCCATTTTTTCAAGTTTTTTGGTTTTGTGGAAACTTATGGTCTGTGATTTAACTCAAAAATGTCAGAGTCATAGGAGAGAAAAACTTAGTGACCGGGAACTTATTCATATAGTCTGCAAGAATCTATTCTATGGAAAATTAACCTTCTTACACTCGGCTAAAGGACCAGAAATGTCCCCAACCATGACAGCACATGAAAACACACTTCTTATTCGTAAGATACCAATTGCTAATACCAGGTATGTTTTCAATTTTTCATTAAGCGTTACACTTTTTGCTCATTGTTCTATCTTTGGTGTTCCACTGCGCGTTTCTGTTCCATCAGAATCATAGTCTGGTTAATCTCATTGCCTACTTAAATTGCCATACACTTTATGCTATGAACTTGTTTTTGAATTGATTGACACAAAAATGTTACTATACCTGTGCTATGTTCTTGCCTTTTTGTAACAATTTTAACCAATTGTATCTTCGCATGAACTATTGTACCCATTGGAACTCCATGCTCAGGTTTGTATTCATTGGAGATGCTGTCGTCTTGAAGGACCCAAACAATTCAGATAAGTATCTGGTAAGAAGATTAGCAGCTCTAGAAGGATTTGAAATGGTATCAGGTGATCAAAAAGAGGAGCCTTTTGTTCTTGAAAAGAATCAGTGTTGGGTAATAGCCGAAAATCAGGAACTCAAAGCTAAGGTATCTTCTTTATTTACTTTAATCTGAAAGTACTTGCATGATATTAGTAAGACCCTGTATATAGTCTCTCTCTGTGGACTTTATCACAATGCGTGTGTTTTAACAGGAAGCATACGATAGTCGAACATTTGGTCCAGTTTCAACAGCAGACATTGTTGGAAGAGCTATATATTGTTTGAGAACAGCGGTCGATCATGGTCCAGTTAGAAACAGGTAAAACAAAAAAAAAAAAGGCCTTTCTTGTTTCTTAATGAGTTTTTTTTTGGCTTACTCTAAGATTCCTATGATCAGTCACACTGCAATGGGACAAGATTCTCCAATCATAGCCATAGAATTGGACGTGGATGAGATGGCGAGAAACCACAAGGCATAAAGAGACACCATCCTACTTGTGTTTGTTTGTGTCGAAACTAAATTTTTCTTTAATTCATATATGAGAAAGACAATTAAATCATATTACAACGAAGATAAATCTGAAAGTATACTTTACAACACAATCTCAAAACCAGTTGCCTTGCACACTACACTTGGAGGATGGGCTTGTAAAATCTACCCCTGACAGGATTTCCTTTGTGTGCCAAGCAAGTTCTTCAGGTTATCGGAGAAATAGTTCTGATTTCTCAAGAAATAATAAGCATGGTTTCCGAGGCAGAAACTGGTGAAACGAAGATAGATAATTAAATTTTTGTGGTGAATACATAAATATTAAAGGCTCTGTCATGTTATCTTTAAAAAATGGTCATATAGTCTCTATCTAATTCCCTGAAATTCCAAACTACTTGATCACCTGGACAAAGAGAGTGAGACAGTTTGACTCTCTTCTCAAGTTACTGAGGAAACTCTCAGGAGAACATAGCCTACAAAAAAAAGATAGCAGTTTTATCTCTGAGAAGCAGCTAACAAGGAGATGGTCAGCATCAAGTTTCAGACGCAAGTCGCCTGTACCCAGAGATGAACCTCTGGCCGGTTATTCAAGTGAGGCCACTTTTGATGAGGCATTAAAGTTACTAGCTATTCTGGAATCAGAGTCAACTTACCAAGATGATCATGACGTGGCTATAGATGAGTTATCACTTATCAAATTATGATGAGTCTCTTCACAAGAAAGATACTACGAAAGACCATGACTTTAGTGCACTAAAAGTTGATTGAAATTTCAAAAGGTGAAGACAGCTGAGCTGGTGAATTTACTGCTGGGTACTAATAAAGCAATGATTATATGAATGAACATGAACATTGCATTATTAGTGCTTGATACACTCAATGAATCTTCAAATTTGTGTTTCATTCATAATCTCAATGAATTGTATTATAATCATTTTGTTAATTAGTCTCTTTTGCTTCTCACATCAAAGGTAAGATGTTATGCTTTTTCTTTGTGTTATGAAATTGAAGTAATTTTCCGTATTTAGTAATTAAAACAGATTTAAATCAATTTGACCAGCTGTGGTTTAAAATCATTGAAGTAATAATTTTATTTTAAGAAAATAAGAAGGAAAAATGGGAAAAGGATATAACTTTAGATGAAAAAGACAGGACTGACTATAAAGAAAGGGAGAAAATAGTGGTAGGGTTTTGTTCCCTACCCTTAGTTTTAATTATGCAATTAATGAACTTCTAGATTTCACCATTCTTTAATCAATATTGCTACTAATCTATGGTGCGTCGTAGTTAAGCAAAATCATTAACAAACGGAATGGTACTCCTCTACTATTTCATCACCAATTAGTATTATTATTATATTTCTCTAATTAATCACGTGTTATACATAAGTATGTGTACTCGATTAGGTATACTACAAAAACAAATATATCTGAATGAATTCTAGCATTTTAGACCAAACAGCAGAGTTTTAGAGGTTTGAGAAATACAAAAATTTGAAGACAAATAAACAAAGACATTTTTAGACAAAAAGAAAAGTTTTAGGAATGTGAGAATGCGCCAATCCGGAGGATATCATCTTCACCAGTTTCTAACAATTTATCTCAAATGCAATTGAAACCTTATTACACTTAAACATACAAATTATGATATCATGAATCATGGTTTAAACGATGATTAATTATTTTTGTATTATCGAAATTTTAGCCAAAAAAAAGAAAAAACACACACACACCCTTTAATTAGAAGCAATGTTATACACTTGCTTTATGAATATTTTTAGAGAGATTCTAAAGTACAACTTTTTAATTCTAAATTCCAAAAAGACTATATTTTTAATTGTTTTAGAACTACCATAAGAATATTTTTTTGTTTCCAAAATACTACAAATTTAAAATGATGTTTAAAAAATTATACTTTAAACTTCAAAAATTAAACTTTGATCTCTTTAAAACTAAATTCTAAACTCTAATTAATGAATATAGACCAAAAAAATTTTAATTCTCAATTTTTATTTATATGGTATTTTTCAGAAAAAGTATGATATCAATATTTTTGAAACAATTGTATATATGATATATTTATCCTACAAACTAATTGATATTACTTTATGGAATTCTTCATATTTTTATACATAAAGGAAATTGAAAATTTTAGGTGGCATTAACTTGCGTGCACATTTTATTTTGGAATAAATAAATTAGGTACATGTTGTCTTTAGAAAACAAATAAAGTGTCACAAGAGCTCAGTGTAAATTTGTTACTGTGTAGTGAAATTGAATTTGCTCTCCTCATTTAGTATGTATGTGACGTTGACTGATGTTAGGCCCCATCTCTTGTTTTCTTTCTTTTATCCCATTTTTTATGTAAGCCTCTTGCCACTTTCAGTACATACAAAAGTTCATACCTTTTACATACAGAATTTAGTATTTGATAAATAAGAGGTATTCTTTTTTTCACTTAAAAAGCATTTTATATTTACCAATCAAAAGAGATTCTAGGGTAGATTACAAATTTGGAACACACTGAACCAGCAAAGAACATAATCCTTTCGGAGACATAAGCCAGCAAGTTCTGTTAACTTCCGAAGACAAACCAATAAAAAAGCAGAAAGATTAATCTAAAGACTATAAACGTAGAAAGGCCTATAGAACTGCGAACACAAACCGACAAAATCTCTAAAGTAACCGATTTGGCAAAGATAGCTTTGAGAGACTGGAGCTAAGACAAAACCGCGAGACAACAGACTCTCCCGAGAAGAAGAAGGCTCGATAGGGTAAAAACAGATAGCGCCACCAGAAACATCAAGGCATAGAAAGACGAAGGATCAAATTACTCATGCCCAAGAACAACATCAAAACGAACCATTGAAGATACCAAGAAGGAGAGTCGAAACCAGTCACAAGAAAACCTGTAATCCGACCAGAAAGACGACAAAAAGATCCATGATTCTTCACATGAACCCTCGCATCCCTATCATGCCATCTACAGACAATAGATAGGCTACCTTCACGCAAAGAAAAAACCAAGGAACGAACCCACTGCTTCGCCTTTAACCTAACCCCGACGCATTAGAGAAAAACTAGTAGATGCCTCCACATCAAGAACTCGTCCAAACGAAGAACCTGGAAGGAAACTGGATCGACCCACCAGACATAGCGTGACAAAGAGAGCAAGACAATGCTGAAGAACCAAATCTACACCCATAGACTAACCAGACCAACGATTCCGACGAAAGAGCTACTGGCGGAGAGGAAACACAAGAAAATAAAAGGGAGAACACTAACCAGAACTGAGACCAATCATCCAAAACCACCATTGTTCAAGAAGAAAAGCAACAAATAAAGGTTTACAGCGCTGGACCCTAGATCATAACGACACCAGAGGAGCTTCACAAAAGATACATCCATCAGAGGCGACCGAAAGTGAGTCCATCATGAACCAAAGAAGCCACATAACTTCCATATCTTGATGGAATGAATGAGGGGACGAAAGAGGAGCTAGGCCTCCAAAACATAACTGATACTTACAAAAAGTAAAATGAAACAACCTAGACAAGCAATGGAACCGGTACCGGGATTGAAGAAGCCGCTGACCACGGGTTCGGAATCAAGGAACAATGAGACGACAATTCAGAAAAATGAAGAAAGAAGAAGAAAAACTCTAGACTGTATGTATACAACTAAAACATAAAAGATAAATATTCATGAGTCAAGAGGTATTCAAAAGTGTATTAAGTGTTAAAGATATAATTTCAATATTATAGTTTAATATCATTTTAAGACACACATACATAAGTCTCTATTTTTCTCTCTTATTTACTGTTTTTATTTGTTACACCTTTCATATTGTTTTTTTTTTTAATAAAGAACTCCCTTCATATTGTTTCGATTTAGTTTATTTAAAATCTTTGATAGAATTATATAATTTTTCAATAATTTTTTTACACAGTTAAATATTTAATTTTTTTATTACACATTTAATATTTAAATGTGTAATAAAAATGGCAGATCTTATGACTCCATGAGAACAAGGTTTGAAACTTCTCACAGTGTCCTGATAGTTTTTAGATCGAGCAGAGAGAAGCCCCAATATTCTGTTTCAAATTATACTGAGCTTCTGTACTATATCACGTCGGAACGTAAGGATAACATGCGCATTTTCACCTTCCCTCAAAATTTTATAAGATCACTATGAAACTCTAAAACATAAAGAAAAATATCTAGACTGAGGTATGGGAATTCTTTTTTTATTTGTAAAATGTGGAACGTTTGTCCAAATGAATCTTTACCATTTCCATCTAAAATTTGCATGTTTTCGCAATACTATTATAAAACTATAATATTTGTATATGTAAGAAACTCATTTTTTTTTTTTTTTAAACGCTAATAGCACATGAAAATTGTGCATGTGCACGCAAAACATGGACGTCCTTAACCTATTAAGAATATGCAGTTTCTAGGTAAATAGTACATGATTTAATAATGGTTTGATAACTCGTAATTTCGTAAAGCAAATGTTGAGAGGACATAATTAAGTTACTTAAATATTCGTTGATATCTACGAAAGCAGTGTTACGAAGTTCGAGCCATTGCTAGTACCTGCTAAATGCAATGTGTCGTATTCAATGATATAAACAGTTATTATACTTTTCTAATGTCATTTTAGAGCGTTTCCAACTCTACTCTAAATCTTAAATTTAGAGTAAGTGCATTCCAACTCAACTTTTAATCTCATTCTAAATTTAGAGTTTTTTTCTTTTTTACTCTAAATTTTGAGTAACTCTAAATTTTACTCTAGATTTAAAGTTGAACTCTTTTATTTACAAAGTGGTCTTTTATTGTTATATTTTGTTATTTGTTGCTAAATTAATTTTAAATACGAAAATAACACAATTATATAAACTTTGAAATACAAAATAAACAACAATAAAAAGTTATATAAACTTAGTTCTCTCTCTTCCACAATCTCTCTCCTCTTTCTCTCGTCTCCTTCCGTTGAGTCGGTGTTGAGGCGGTGGTGAGTGACGGAGGAGGCGAGCCCCTTCTTCTGACCACAACCTTCGCGCGCCGCGCTTTGGGGCTTACCGGCGAGCCAGACGCCGGCGCCTCTCCTTTACATGCATCCCTGCCTTATCTCTCCTAAGCTTTAGCCGGCGATGTCTTCAGAAGCATCGTTAACCGCCGAAGACAAGAAGCAGTGGAGCGGCAGCGCTCTTTGGCCGAGGTCGTTGCGGCGTTCTATGCTAGGAGCGGCGGCTTCTAGGGAAGAGGGACCTCGAGATGGGTACGATTCAGATCTCGGAGATCTCGGTCACCGTGCGGTTCCGTCGGTGGCGTGGAGACGCCTCCGGTTTCGCCCTGCGGTTTCTCCGGCTCCGCCGTGGTCTGCGTCACTCTCCCTCCCATCGGAAACCTACTCCTCTCTCTCCAGATCCGGCGCAGACAAATAGATCTGGTTCCTCTCCTCCTCTGCAAGTGGTTGACGGTGGGCTTGGTTCATAATTGAGCTTCGAAAACCGCCGGTGGGTCATCAGATTCCGGTGGCGTTCGCAGCTCGTCACCGGCGGCGGCGGCTGGTGGGTTCTCCATCAGTTTGCTTAGGGATACTAGGATTTTCTTTCCGGGCCCGGACCTGATTGGGCCTTGGTAAGCCCATTTTCGATTTTGTTGTATTGTGTTGGACTATTGTTTTTGGATTTATAGGGTTTGGGCTGAATGATGTAATTGGGTGTTATATTCTGGTGTACTAATATTTTTTTAATAAAAACCTTTTAACAAAAAAAACAATAACATAAAAAAATAAATATAAATTTAAGCAATTATACTAGTCTTAAGACCTATTCTTTTTGGTATTTTAAAACTTGAAGTTGATATAATATTTTTTTGGTACCACAAAGATTTGAGATGAGAGCATGGAACGAGAACGACGTAAGGAATTTCTTCTTTTTAATAAAATTGGCTTTGATTTGATATAATGTTTAGAGATTATGTAGTATTATATATAGAGGGTATGTAAACGAGGACTGATTAGTAGACGGTCTGGCCAGAATATTTTGTTGTCTTGTGAAGAGATTTATGGAGCAACCCGAAAATGTTGACCTGATGCCAGATAATTTAATTGGGTGAGATATATCATTTTACTTGGGTTCAATTTTGTTCTCGAATATAGGGTCTACATTTCGGCCTACAGTCCGATTACAATTTGGTTTTTAGTTTTTCCAATTTTTCGATTTTATAAAACTAAAATCGTTTAACCCATTTAAAATACGGTTTGATTAAGTTTAGTTTTAGTTTTAAATTTTTGTTCCAATCCGGTTTTTGTTTAAAAGCAATTACAATGTACACAAATAGTTATTTGACAGTTACTTGTTTAATACACAAAATATACACCTTTCACAAATACATATATAATATAAAAGTATAAATTCTCTATATTTGTAATTTATTTAGTTTTAGTTTTTTGGAGTAACTAAAAACGGTTTCGGTTTATATTTCTCAATGTCTTAAATAATTAAAACTAGATGTTTTAAAAGAATTTCAGTTAGGTTCGCACTACAAGAAAGCTTCGGAAGAAAAACCGGAGAGGCTGACGGATTTTTTGACGGAGACGGAAATTTTCCTGACAATATATCCATTAATATAACCGTTGTCAATGGTTATATTCGTATTTCCTGACGGATAAATCACTTGTATATAAATGGTTTTATGTCGAGTTATAAGATTTAGTATTTACATGGTGAATGACATGATATTGTTGCTAGTAGTAGTGGTAGCGAACGACATGATCTTGTTGCTAGTACTAGCGGTAGCGAACCATTGGCTGATAGGATAGAGGAACCTAGAACGGATTTAGATTATGGTGCACCTATGGTTTAAATGGTTAATGAAGTTTATAGAGAAAATATAGAGATGGCCCAGGTTTCATATGAAGAACCAAATTTAGAAGCACAACGGTTTTTTGATATGCTAGACACAACAAATCAATCATTATATAGTGAATTTAGAGATGGTCATTCGCCTTTATCATATGCTAGTAGGTTGATGGGTATAACGACAAATTATAACTTGCCTGAGGATGTAGTTGACGCAATAGTCAAGTTTGTGAGAGATATCTTGCCAGAGAATAATAATTCTCTAGGTTCATACTACGAGATTCAAAAACTTGTCGGGGCTTGGATTATCGTATCATATTATAGACGTGTGCATCGATAATTGTATGATTTATTGGAGACGCGACGACACTCGGATGAGCTGTTGATATTGTCGCAAACCAAGGTATAAGGATACATGCGGTAGAGTTTCAGTGCTTTATAAGAGGATGTGGTATTTACCACTAACATATAGGTTGAAGAGGTTGTATCAGTTTGAGAGAACAATTGCGGCAATAAGATGGCATGTTGAGCATATATTCAATGGAGAGATTACACATCCTTCTGATGCAGAAGCTTGGCGTCATTTTCAGTCTACTTATCCAGATTTTGCATGCGAGACAAAAAATATTTATCTTGGAGTACAGATGGATTCAGCCCATTCGGGAAGCACCACAAAAAGTATTCTCTGTGGCTGGTCATCGTGACACCTTACAATTTTCCGCCATCTTTGTGTATGAACCAAGAGTTTCTATTTCTCTCTGTTCTTGTACCAGAGCCGGAACATTCGAAACGAGCGCCTGGCATATTTTTGCAACCACTGATACATGAGTTGCATACATTATGGAAACATGGGGAACAGGTGTATGACGTGTCTTTACAACAAAATTTTAGGATGTGCGGTTCTTATGTGGACTATAATCGATTTCCCAGCATATGGCATGTTATCACGGTGTACAACTCACGGGAATATAGCGTGTCCATATTGTGCCGATAACAGTGATTCCTTCCAACTGATTAATGAAAGAAAAACATGCTGGTTTGATTGCCACTGAAGGTTTTTGCCCGTGAGTCATCAATATCGTCGATCAACTACATTATTTACGAAGAAGATATGTGTTGACGGTCCCCCACCTGAATTAGATGGCACACATCTATTAGGACAAATGAAAGATTATGGTGTTGTAATGACGAATGGTGCAAATTTTGGTGGGAATGGACACGTCAATGTTGAGTATGCAGGTATAAATCATAACTGGCACAAGAAAAGTATATTATGGGATTTAGCTTATTGGAAAACACATTTGTTGAGGCATAACATAAATGTGATGCATGTGGATAAGAAATTCTTTAACAACATAATGAACACAATTCTAAATGTCCAAGGGAAGAAAAAAAGATAATTTGAAGTCCAGATTAGACTTGTCGGACATTTTTTCTCGTCATGAGCTTCACATCAATGCCGATAAAATTTGTCCAATTCCGGCGTTTAGATTATCAAAGAATGCAAAGGCTGAGTTCTTAGACTCGATTATTCATAGGTTCAAGTTCCCTGATGAGTACGCTTCTAATCTGAGGAATTTTGTTGATATCAGAGAAGGCAAGTTCATTGGAATGCAGAGCCACGATTGTTATGTAGTGATGCAACGCCTGCTTCCATTTGCATTTGAGAATCTTCTGCCGAATGATGACGAAGCCATTGCAAGTATTAATTATGTAAATTGTGTACGAATTACTTTAATGTTTTAATCACTGTTTAGTTATATGTTTTCTTTGCATTTACAATGGTTGGGGCTTTCTTCTGTGATCTTAGCAAGAGAACACTTACCGTTGATGGTATTTTGACATTACAGGCAAACATATCAATGATCCTTTACGACTTAGAGAAGATTTTCCCACCATCAGTCTTCGACGTCATGAAACATCTCACGATCCACCTTCCACGTGAAGCATCACTTGGTGGACTGGTCCAATATCTGTGGGTACCCTTTTGAGAGGTATTCCATTTGAAGAAAAAGTTGAAAAATCTAAGTAGAGTCGAGGGTTCTATTGTGGCACAGACCATCAATGAAGAAGCTACAAATTTTGCACAATATTACTTTCCAAGAGATGTTCCAACAAAAAGTCGTAGAACAAGTCGACATGATGACAGTGGAGAACATTACATGTACCCAGCTTATGTTCCAAGCATGTTTTGATAAATTGGATGACTTAGCGGGAAAGGTAAGAGTTTCTGACTTACATCTGAGGAGTGGAACCATTTACATATGCATATCCTTACTAATTATGAGGATATGCTCGAATATGAAAGGTAAAAGTTCAATACTTTAAACATCTTAAACTTTTTATTATACATATAGTTTATATAACTTGTGATTATTTCAAAATTTGTAGGTTATACAAGGCAGTTGTCCGTGGTTATTTCCTGGATAAATCTGAAGACGAAGTCGATGCTTTAAAACAAGAAGAGTTCATTAAGTGGCTGCAATATTATGTAAGCGGTTGATTTTATTCAATTAGAAGTAACATATTTTGCAAAATTCTAACTTTTAATCTATATGTAAATATAGGTTGCAGAGGAAACATGTAACAGTCAAACATTTCCAACTTGGTTGCTAGATCTCGCAAGAGGGCGAAACAACATTGCTACGTCATACCAGAGGTATTTCACGAAAGGATTCACTTTCAAGGTTAACGCTTTAGATAGAGATAGGACAACCTTAGATCATGGTATATCGTCGTCTTCCGGAGATGTTATGTTCTATGGCATTCTTCGAGAGATATTGGAGGTCCATTATCTAAGTATGTTGAACTTGAGATGTGTTGTCTTCATGTGTGATTGGTATGATCCAACAGATTGTACATGTGTTAAATTAGACAAGTTTGGCGTGATTTCGATCAACTCCCGTAGGAAACTTGGAAAATACCATCCTTTCATTCTCGCCACACAAGCGGATCAGGTATAATCTTGGGTGTTTGGTGAATTCATATAAATATTATATTATATTTAGCTAACATAATATTTACGAATGTTGCAGGTCTCTTACATTACGTACCCACGCATTAGGAATAGAAGCGATCATTGGGTAACGGTAACGCAAGTAAATTCTCAACATATGATAGAAGGCATTCTAAAACCATTGGGGCATGGTTCTTTAGTTGAGATCCAACCTTCTCTAGGCGTCAATCTAGTGGTGGATTTCACAACGTTTGGCGATTTGAACATTGGTATACATGACATAGATGATGAGTCTGGTGACGAATTTGAAGATGATGCAGATTCGGATCGATCAGATTATTCATCAACTTCCGATTAGATTTTTATGTTTTTTCAATATGTATGAACAGTTTGAAATGTATTTTTTACTATATTGCAAATTAGTAGAAAAGTACGAAAACTGCCATTTTGTAGAAAAGTACAAAAACAATACAGGTCAAATATATATATTTACATATATATATATATACATATATCTATATATGTTTGATATATATGTTAATATATA
>OVBE01013397.1:0-12741 GCA_900406425.1 Iberis pinnata
CTTGACTTTAAAGCATCCAACACATTCTCACTGCTTAGTGCGTTCCCATTATGGATTAACATTAAAAACCCATCCATACTACAAAGATGGGTTGATTGATAACCCAGGGACACAAAAACCCTATTATCACTTTTCCAAGGATTCAATGTTAAAAGCATCTCAAAAAGAGGTCTTCTCAAAGTGGATATTAAAAAAGCTTTCGATTTGGTGAACTGAGAATTTATTCTTGTTACCCTCAAAGAAGCTAGGTTCTCAGATATCTTCCTAAAATGGGTCTGGTAATACATTCAAACAACTTCCTTCTCGATCAACATAAATGGGAAATTGGATGGTTACTTTAAAGGAACCAATGGCCTTCGCCAAGGAGACCCTCTATCTCCATATATTTTTGTTATTGAAATGAAGATTTTTGGCAATTTTTTCCATTCACAATTCGAACAAAAGAGAATAGGATATCATCCCCTTGGCAAGAACCCGAAGATTTCACACTTAACCTTTGCGGATGATCTCATGGTTTTTTCATCGGCAGTTTATCCCCGCTAACCAGCATCACGACAATATTGAATTCCTTCAAGCATCTCTCGGGTCCAGAAATGAACAACTAAGTCAGCTATTTACCTAGCAGGAATCTCCGAAAGTGATGAGCAGGCTATGGAGAGCTTTGGGTTTGTAAAGGGATCCTTTCCTTTTCGGTATCTTGGCGTCCCTTTAATACAAAGAAATTCTGTGGAAAATTGATTATTCCCCTCTCATTGATTCAGTCTCCAAAATATTTAACCATTGGGTTAACAGATTTCTTTCTTTTGCAGGAATATTACAATTAATTAGTTCGGTTATTTATAGCCGATTAAACTTTTGGTTCCAGATTTTCCTTTTGCCAATAACCTGTGTGAGATCAATTGAGACTTTGTGTAATTGTTTTCTATGGACATGCCAGATAACAGAGAAATATTGTAGTTGAGCCGCTTGGAGTCAAATATGTTGGCCTAAAGCAGAGGGAGGACTTGGGCTTTGCAATTTCAAAATCTGGAATATAACATTGAATCTAAAACTAACCTAGCTCATATTCTCAAACAAGGAATCATTATGGTCAAAATGGATAATGAAGCATAGACTTCGGAACCAATCATTTTGGTCCTTGGATAAGATGAGAACAAATCCTAGCTTTGGAAGTCTCTTATTGCGATTCATCCAATAGCCAGATAATTCCTTTGTGTCAAGATCGGGAATGGTATGCAAATGAGATTTTAGCACAATAAATGGACATACGACTCCCCACTCATCGACCAGATATGAACAGATCGGCTGAGACATATGAGACTTCCATCCCATTGCAAAGCCCGCCAATGAGTAACAGCAGTACCTCGCCAATCGCAGACTTCACGCTCACGAAATGCATCTATTGTCTCCTTAAAATCGACTATCTTGGGAATTCCCGCGCCTATTCTAACGGACATAAACGACTTATTCTATTAGCATAGGGACAACAGACATGCAGTTCCGTTCTCCTCCGCCTATACATGGCAAGAGACAAGTGATAGGCTCAGGATTTTAATTCCTAAACCTACACTGTAGAGAACAGATCTTTGTAGTATAGAAAGTGGTCGAATTTTTCTCCGAGACCATATTGTGCGACTCTTAGTTAGACTTTCATTTCTAGCTAAGACGATAATAAGAAGAATGTTTGATTTAAAGAAATTATAAAAAGACAGTAATTAAAAATGGTTATCAAGCAATTAAAGAAAACGGTAGGCGTTAGGGAATTCCACAGGTTATTAGGTTTGATGTTCGGGTTGACATACAAGATTTATTAATGAAAGTGATTCTCAACTCAAAAGACAAAGATAGTCTAATCTCCTTCCGAAGTATTAGACCCCTATAATCTAATTACCAAATACAAACTCCCACCGTATTTAAACAATTCAATCATGCAATGATTTCAGATTTGATATGTTCATAAGCATCAAAGACAATACAGAGACACTTACTCATCTAGACTAGGTCAGGTTTATAAACCAAATCCCTTTGTATATATTAACATAATATCATGAACTAGGTGATCAAGCTAATTCAAGCAATAATAACAGATCTAGAGTAAGAACCTAACAATTCAAATTCATAATGTCAAACCTTAACCATCAAATCCTGATTTCCCTGGGATAAACCCTGAAATCTAACAAGGTGACTACTCAGACTTGACTAAACAATCAACAATCATCATCAATAGAAGAAAGCACATAAAAGAATCAAATAGTATTTAAAAGTAAAAGACAGGGTTTTAGAAATCTTCTCCAAATACATGGTTGAAAATCTCCTTCTCTCTAAAAAGCTCTCAAAATAATTGTAACTTGTCTCTCTGTTCCTAAAACTAAGCCTAAGGCTATTTATAATGATCTAAAAATTAAGAAAAACCTAATCTAATAAGGAAAACTCTTCATAAGTCTTGAGTACGAATGCATCTTTTTTATAATTTCCAAGTTGGTTCGGGTACAAGAATCGATCGATCCAAATAGGGATCGATAGATCCGTCATTCTTTTCCTTCTGAGATCGATCGATCTAGGATGATATCAATCGATTTGATTTTCTGTAGATCTCTTGGAGCTTTGGATCGATCGATCTCTCTTCATATGATTCCCATATCGAACTTTTTCACTTGGGCTCAATCCATTCATCTTCATTTTTCCCATTCGCACCTGAAATCTTCAGAAAACCATCATTTTTTCTCCAGAATGTCTCAAACCCTAAAAATATACCAAAAACACGTGGAAAACACTCGAATGATGCCAAATAGCAAGTATAAATATCCACTATAAAGCATCAAAATCGAGTGATATCAACTCCCCCATACTCAGATCTTTGCTTGTCCTCAAGTGAAGCAAGACCAATTCTAGATAAGAGGTTTGAAAACTACACATGAACTCCTAGAATCTCAGCAGCCTTAAGTTCAGAAATCGAAAACTAAAAGACACTAATCCTAGACAACCTTTGCAAAATAAATTGTTCACCACCACATAATCAAACCAACATACTTTCTACTCTAAGTCGCAAATCAATCAAACCATTAAGTCATATCAACCAACTCATTATATTCAGTTAAGTACAAATAAGTTCGTTCTTACCTGTAGATATCAATCAATGCTCTAAAGTATCCGTCATTCAGGATCTCCATACCAATTTGAGCATCGAACCACTTCGGATCCCGTCCTTTCCTTCTCCTTTTCTCACTTCTTTATTCATTTTTTCCTTTTTCTCTTTTTTTAGCAGACGGTTTTTCCCTGGATTGACTACGGATTTCTCGATCACGCTTTCAATCCTTTTTCTGTAACAGTTTTTTATTGAAGGGAAGGAGAAGGGGATCAGAATCGTACTGAAAGAACTGTTGGTTTTACGGAGGGCTGAAGAAAAAAGTACCTAGCTCAAAGTATTCCAACACCATAGATAAAAAAAATTAAAATCAATTTAAGTCATATCAAAGTAGAGCTAGCATCAATTCATCAACAATCCAAAAGACTATAACTTTCAAAAGTACATCAATCAATCACTGGGGTTCCGAACCTATAAGCATTAGTTTATCTAAGTCAGTAATCAAATAGAAATCAATTCTGAACTCACACTAGGCTAATAATCATCACAGGTTCTGATCATTGCTCCTTCGACTCGACTAGACTCAAATAAAGCAAAACAAAAATTTTGAAAATTTTCACCGAATTGATGAAACATCCAAAAAGACTCAAAACATGGTTAGTAGCTATATACCCTTCCCCCATACTTAAATTACACCGTCCCAGTGTGAAAATAATTCCAAGAAAAGGAAAGAGACATGAACAATATGAAAGATCAAAAACGTGAGTTCAAATGTAGGATCTTACCTGATCATCGATCTATGATTACGTAAGTCTTTTGGTCATTAGATTGATCGATCTATGATTACGCAAGTCTTTTGGTCATTTATATCGATCGATCCTGTTTTATTGTTTAAATATGAATGTTGATGGATCGATCGAGCTAAACCTCCGGCCTGTTTATTCTTTTCCTGAATTTTCCTGAAACACTTTTAAACTCACAACTAAAAATCAATAGGTTAGTCTCCCAAAAGCTAAACCGACTTAAAACTAAATATTACTAATCTAAATTACTGAATCAGTGGGTTGCCTCCCACTCAGCGCTTTTTTTAAGTCAAAAAGCTTGACGAACTTACCTTCTAAGTTGGAACTGAGTTAGCACCAATAGTTGTTTTGCTGAAATTACCATCGTCTGAAATTCTCATCTTCAGAAACTTTCACATCATCGTTTCGAATAGTCTTCCCCTTTTTCCTTAAGATCTGAGGGAAAGAATGTCTTAACTTTTTTAAAAGGTTTTGAGGTTCACTTGCACTTTACCTTGTATTCAGTTTCGTCTTCAACCGGCGTTTGAGGAATCAAAATCAGATGGATGTCCTTGTTGATCTTCTTTAATTTCTCATGGCCTTTGTTTTCGACTGTTGGGGAAGGTTTTGGAGTTTCTTTATTCTTCACCCTATGCTTGATCCCATCTCCATTCGATGCTTGAGACTTCAAGATTGGTTGGGGATTCTCCTCGATTATTGTCAAGTTTATCTTACTCCTCTTTTTGATCCCCTAGGTTGTATTCTTGCTTGAGGTTTGGGCTTCTTCTTTCAAGACTTTGGGAATGATCTCTTTAGTGCTAGACTGGGCTTGAGATTTTAGTGCTACCCTCTTTTTCTTCATCATATTGATCTTAGCAGCATTGTTGTTGGGTACTATTGGACAATAGTAGCCGTTTTTGATCTTTGTGAGGTAGATGCGCTTTTTAGGCATATCGATCACAACACCTACATATGCTAGAAAAGGTCTTTGAGTATCTATGACATGGAAGTTGAGCGGAATAACACAATCTTCGTCTTGCACCATCACATTAGAGATTGATCCATTGGAGGATATGACAGAGTTATTAGCCAGTGTAAAAGTTATCCCTAATGGTTTAATGCTTTTTAGTCCCAACTTCTCAGCAACAATCTTGGACATGACGTTAACGTTAGCCCTTGTATCACAAAGTGAATCCATGAAGATCACCTATTTGATCTTGACTGGAACTAAGAATTTTCTAGGATCTTGTAGTTTTTGAAGTCTTCTTAGAGTAATAATCTGGTTAGAAGCTTCATCATAGTATACCAATTCTTCTTCATAAGTTTTTGTGTCTTCCGGACATTCAATCTTGAGCTCGGTTAGTTGTTCATAAATTTCAGCAGTTTGCTGGGGGGATCGATCGATCTCGTCTTTTTTCGAGATCTGGTCTGATGGATCGATCGATTGTTTTTCCCAGGGACTTTCTTTTCACCTGGATCGATCGATCCAAGTATGCAGATCAATCGATCTGCTGTCTCTGGATTTCTACGGATAACTGGATCGATCGATCTCTTTGCCTGAATTTATGGCTTTGCAGTAGCCTTTTGGGTTGTCTTCCACTTTCTCAGGAAGAACACCAGCTTGTCTCTTGACTGCTTCTGAGGTTTGAGCCATTTGCAAATCTAGTTTCTTTACATGATTTGACAATATTTCAAACTTATTGTTCAAATCATTATACATACTGTCAAGCTTCACATTCATGTTATTTTCAGATCGTTGTTGGCTTTCTAGAATCTTCTTGATCATTGATTCGACCTTGTTGTCTTGAGGGGAAGTTATTTATTGAAACCCAGGTTGATAGGCTGTTTGAAAACTCCTGAGTTTCAATTTTGCACAAAACTCCTATTCTGGTTTCTTTGGAAACTACTTCCACCTGAATTCTGGCCGAATGTTTGGCCAGATTTTTGCACAAAGCTCTGTGATTGGTTTGGATATACCTGGTCTTGTGGATTAGACACATTAGTACTCCTCCAAGAGAGATTATCTTTATTGAAGCCTTGATTGTACACTCTCTGTCCCTGGCTATTAATATAGCTCACTTCATCTACATTCTCAGGTTCTGAAATAGCAAAGCAATAAGCCTCAATCTTCTCCACATCTTCAGCGAAACCGACATGTTTCTCACTTTTCTTCTTGAGAAGTTGAGTGAGAAGTCCTTTTACCTCAGTAAGATCAGAAGTTTTTGAACTAGATGATTTTACTCTTCGGTCATAGTTGGGGCAGTGATTTCTATTTCTCTGAGCTCGATTGTTAATTAGCTGGTAAGCTTCATTCACAGGCTTTGTCATGAAGTTAACATTGCTAGCAGTATCAAGAGAGAGTCGATACTGTTGTTTTATACCTCTATAGAAGGTATTCAGAAGGCTTAGCTCAGAAAAACTATGATGAGAACAGTCCCGAAGGTACTTCTTAAACCTATCCCATGCTTCATAAAAGGATTCTACAGGACCCTGCTGAAATTGAGATCTTGTTTATGATATTGTTGGTCCTCGTAGACGTATAGAAGTGACTCAGAAACTTGATTTTCATTCATCCCAAGTCTCTATAGAGTTAGCAGGCAGCAACTTTAACCATCTAAGAGCTCTATCAGCAAGAGAGTGATTGAAGAACTTACAATGCATGAAGTCTTTAGAGACTCCATTGAGCTGAGTGGTGCTGTATATGTCCTCAAAGCTGTCTATATGAATTGGTTTTTCCTGAGCAACTGGATGAGCCGGAACGGGAAATGGTATTCCTATATTTGAGGCTGGAAAGGGTGTAGAGGATTCCTATTGACGAGGAAAGCTTCAGGGTTGTTGAAGTCTCCAACTAGTACCGTGTTTTGATGTATTGGGCGATTTCTAACATGTTCTAGTGGGTCTTGATTACCATTACCGCCTACTTGTTCCGGTGGCAACTGATTGTTGTTACCTCGTTGTTGTTCCAGTGGCACTTGATTGTTGTTTCCTCTTGGTTGGTTAATCACCAACTAATGTACTCCTTGTTGAGGATTCTGAACATTTTGGTCTTCAAGTAAACCGGATTGTTGATAATAATGTTGCCTCCCATTGTGTTTGAAGAGTTTTTGCTTTCTGGTTTGAGCGTTCTACTCTTGCTAATTCTTCGTTAGTGAGTTAACTAGTTCATATGATTTGTTAGATCTTCTGTTCATGCACCTGCAAAACAAAGACAAGAAGAAAGAATGAGATTAGCACTGAAATTTTAAAATCTTAGACTATATGCTAGGTAAAACTTAAAAGGCACAATTGGTCCCCAGCAACGGTGCCAAAAGTCTGATAGGCTCACGATTTTAATTCCTAAATCTATACTGCAGAGAACAGATCTTTGTAGTATAGGAAAATGTCGAATTCCTCAGAGACCAGATTGTGCGACTCTCAGTTAGAATTTTGTTTCTAGCTAAGACGATAATAAGAAGAATGTTTGATTTAATGCAATTATAAAAAGACAGTAATTAAAAACGGTTTTAAGCAATTAAAGAAAACGCTAGGCGTTAGGGAATTCCAAAGGTTATCAAGTTTGAAGTTCAGATTGACATACAAGATTTATTAATGAAAGTAGTTCTCAACTCAAAAGATAGACTAATCTCATCCCGAAGTATTAGACTCCTATAATCGAATTACCAAATACAAACTCCGCCGTATTTAACAATTATTTGATATGTTCATAAGCATCAAAGACAATACTTCCGGAAGCGGAGACACTTACTCATCTAGACTAGGTCATGTTTCTAAACCAAATTCCTTTGTATTTATTAACCTAATATCATGAACTAGGTGTTCAAGCTAATTCAAGCAATAATAACAAATCTAGACTAAGAACCAAACAATTCAAATTCATAATGTCAAACCCTAACCATCAAATCATGATTTCCCTAGGATAAACCCTGAAACCTAACAAGGTGACTACTCAGACTTGACTAAGCAATCAACAATCATCGTCATTAGAAGAAAGCGCATAAAAGAATCAAATTGTATTTAAAATTAAAATACAGAGTTTCAGAAATCTTTCTAAATACAGGGTTGAAAATCTCATTCTCTTTAAAAATCTCTCAAAATAATTGTAATCTTTGTCTCTCTGTTCCTAAAACTAAGCCTAAGGCTATTTATAATGATCTAAAAAATAACAAAAACCTAATATAAAAAGGAAAACTCTTCATAAGTCTTGAGGAAGAATGCGCCTTTTTGATAATTTCCAAGTTGGTTCAGGTGCAATGATCGATCGATCCAAGTAGGGAATCGATCCGTCGTTCTTTTCCTTCTGAGATCGATCGATCCAGGATGAGATCGATCGATCTGATTTTCTGTAGATCTCCTGGAGTTTTGGATTGATCGATCCAGGCATGTATCGATCGATCTATCTTCATATGATTCCCAGATCAATGTTTTTCACTTGGGTTTGATCCATTCATCTTCATTTTACTCATTCGCACCTGAAATCTTCTGAAAACCATCTTTTTGCTCCAAAACGTCTCAAACTCCTAAAATCCTGAAAATATACCAAAAACACGTGGAAAACACTTGAATGATGTCAAATAGCAAGTATAAATACCCACTATAAAACATCAACATCGAGTGATATCAACAAGACTGCTTGCGCCAACTCAACCGTGGACAAGAAGCATTTGGTTTAAGGCCACATCCCTAAACACGCGTTCCATTTTTAACTAGCTCATCTTGATAAACTCCCAACACGAAGCATATTGTCTTCCTGGGGCTTATCTACATCCACTAACTGTCTAATTTGTGATTCATAGGAAGAGACCAGAGACCACATATTTGGAAGCTGCGCATACGCAACAAATTAAATTATGGGAAATCATTCTAAATCGCCTAGAGAATCTTCAATCCAACTTTTCATATTGGAATGACATGACGCAGTAGTTGAAAAGAACCAATGGCAAAGAGCAACGCATCCTAGCGCACATTGTGGCCCACTCAACTGTATACCATCTTTGGAGGGAGAGGAATATGCGTCTCCATAACGCACAGACAGCTTAATCTCAATTCCTAGCTAAACTCATAAACAGGAATATAAAAGACATCATTCTATCAAGAATCAAAAGGAAAAACTACTCCAACCTTCTCTCAAGATGGTTTGAGCATAGCTAGATAATACTTTGTCAATGTATCTTCATGAGTTTCTTTTAAGCTTTTTAATTTTTTTTGGGTTTTTGAAACATAGCGTTCCAAGTTGTAAAACACAGTTTCTTAATTAATTAATCCACATATTTATATATAAAAAACTTATACTTTATGTTAAATTGGGATTTTCATATATAAAATATATGCGTTGAAATATTAATTATAAAAAATAATTATCAAATGAATAAGAAAATTTTAGTCTTGGAAAATAAATATATTCTTAAAAATATTGATGTTATTCATCTTATACAATTACTTTAAGTAATAATATGTGGTGACAAAAAGGTAATAATATGTGATATGTGTTTATGAAATCTATATGTTTTTGGATAATCTAATTCAACTTTTGATACATGATTTACAAAATACAATCTATTAATAACTAAACATGAATTTTTATGTTAAATCTAATAGTACTAACCATAATTGCGCATGTTATTATTTTAAAGTTTAAATAATGTATTTTCATCTTCTAGAGGAATCGAAGATCCTAATCTAGTTTAATTTATAGATAAACCTAAACACATATTGAGTGTTGTGCTAAGACACATCAAAACTGAAGATGAAAAGCATTGAAATATCAACACATCAAAAAATAAGTCATTTGTTTATGATGACTAGCATTGCCAGTACAATTTGGAATGATATAACAGCATTTTGTACACCTAATCTTCTCAATGATCATATATTTGATCTCAGTATTCATATCACCTCATTTTTTATTTATATTGAAAAGATATTGATAATGAGATTCACCAACTACAAAATGGAGAAGATGTTCTCTTATAACTTGATCCCAATGAGTAATCATCTCAATAAAACTTAGAAAGTTTTTATTGTCATTTTGTCCTATCTTTTGTTATTTTATTAAATGTAAATTTTGTTCAACAAGTCATTACCAATGAAAATATTCTCAACAACACATCTTATTTCGAATGATTCATCTTTTTATTAAGTTCATCTTGAACAAGTTTATCAATGGCTTGTTCTTTCCATAGCCTCAAATCTAGTTTATCTATTAACTCATGCACAAGGTATGATCATGACTTGTTTTATGGCTTTAAAGTAATTCCAAAAAATGTGCTTCCAATCCTTTAGCTTGTAGATGCAAAAACTAAACACTATGTTTATAGTGATTTTCTAAATCGCAAGCCAACATCTATCTTATATTTCTCTAATACTAAGTTCTCTTGTCGAAAGTAAATGAGAAAAATATCTAGGATCAGCCCTAAAATTTTGGGGGCTTGAATCTATTTGTTTTTTTTTTGTTTGAACCATTAAAACATACTTTTATATATATATATAGTTTTAAAATTCTATTTTATATAGGGACATATTTATTGGCCTATGCTCAATACCAACCCTGATTACCAATCACATCTATAGAAAAATGATAGCCAATTTAACGTCTTTACCATGTCCTTTTTCAACCACAAAATCTCTAACGTGTTTATCGATTTTTTCAATTTGATCATAAATATCTGAAATTCTATATGAATTCTTAATTAATCAGTTGTACCCACATTCTCGTCTTCTTGTGCTTTCACAATCACATATTAATCCTTATTTAAATTATTGTCGTTGTATCTATCCATATTTTCATATTCATCGCATTCCTATAAGAAAAATATTTGTTTTGTAGAAATTTACATATAATGTCATTGGTTTTTAATACAATCTAAATTTTCATTAAGGGCAATATAGGCAAATTATATTTCACCTAAAAATATGAAACTTCTTTTTAAATTTATTTTTAATATATATATATATGTCTCCTAAAACATGAAATTTCTATTTCTAATTTTTATATTCAAATTTTTTATTTTTATTTGAAATTATTCATATGATAATACTAATCAATAAAAAATATAATTGTTAATTAAATTCGTTTAATATTTTTAAAACTTAATTTTATCTTCATTAATATTATATTTTAATAAATTATTAATTTTTACAATAGTAAAAATATTTAAATCAATTAAAAATAAGACACTATAAAGTTACATGGAGTATCATAAATATGAAAGCTAATTATGCCATAATTTTTGTAATATTAATATCATGAATATAAATTTCATCATAACTTTTATATGTTGTTATATATATTTTTATTGCATTATCGACATATTATCAATTTACATATTATTCCTAAAATTATTTCATTTTCTGTGATATAAAAATAAGAACACGCATAAATTTAATGAAAATATAAAATTTTAATTAAATAGGTCATAAATTTCAACCCATTTTAATCAATATAAATCTTAATAATATTTTTTTAAGTTGAGTATAGATTTATCACATAGTCTAATAATGGTAAGGGAAAATTTTTATAACTTATGTAACATCTACAAAATATAAAATCAACTATATAGTAAAGTTTAATTAGATATATATATATATATATATATATATGTATATATATAAATTATACGAGATCATTATATGTTGAACGGGTTAGGATGAATGCTTTTGAGACTATGATTCATGGGATGAACATCAAAATATTTTATATACAATAGTATGAGTTAAATAAAATTATGATACATATATATATATATATAAAGTTTGTAAAACATGTCACAGCAGTTTAATAATAATAACTTTAAATATACATCAGCTATATGGAATCACTTGGAAAAATATAGTTTGTTGCGGGTTAGAGTTACTATTTCTAATCTAAGATCATGGTTTTTGACGAATCGAATATATAAATCTTATAATGTTTTGCAAGATGATATAAATAAAAATTTTAAATAGTTTGATATAGTTAGTACATATTTTTAAAAATTTTAAATTGAAAAATTAACCGTAAATTTTATGTTGCTTTTAACTAGATAGTACTTGATATGAAAATAAATTATGTAGTTAAAATTTATCTTTCAATATATATATATATATATATATATATATCATATTTTATGTTTAATTAAACTAAATGATTAATATTATCTTAAACATAATGATCAATAACTTATGTAGTTGCACATATACATATATACATATATATCATTTTTATAATGAATTATTTTTGCTCACAGAAATTCACATCATATATAATATATATACGAAAAATTATGATATGAAACTAAACTAAAACATACGACATTATAAAAATATTCATCATATAACAATACACATAAATTTGTACAAAAAATTATATTATATTTAATTATATATTATAAAAATATAATACCGCGTAAAGCGGGTGAAATTCTAGTATATTCATTAAATCCACCATCAACTGTAATAACTTGCTCGAGTTCATAAGATTAATCTCCTTTAATCTTAGTTTTATATTGTTTATAGTATATTCATAGTATATTTATATGATAAATATAGATGCTAATTGACATGTGATTTGTGATAATAATAAATAAGAAAACCAAAACATTAACTTTGCATATAAAATCTCGATATTTTTTATCTCTAAAATTATTTGAAAAAATATGTGGCCTAAAAGTTTCAAAATTTTGTTATCTTGGACATTTGCTCTATTTGCTTTCATGCACGTTGAAAATAAATAATGTTATAGACAAATAATTAATTCCGTGGGCCCGTAATGGTCCATTCAATTATGATAATTAACATCTTTTAAAAATTAAGTACATAAAGTAGGAACTTATGATATAAAAAGGGAGAATCTCATTTTTAACCTTGAAAGTTTCACCTGCTAACACTTTAAACCTTGGT
>OVBE01013398.1:0-12741 GCA_900406425.1 Iberis pinnata
CACTATAAATACTCATGTAATCATTCTTAAACGATATATGAAATTTTTCTGAGCTTTGACCCACATAATCTAAGACCTAAACCTATTGTTAAGTCTAGATTCAACAAATATACAATCCCTAAATTCACATAATTTACGAGACAAACAAAATGGACTTATGCGATAGAAAAGATTATCAAATCTTAGAGAAAATCTTACATTACATCGATTTGGTTTCCCGTGTATTAAAAATTTCATTCTCAACAATAAAGAAACCACACATTCATTTTCTTTTTGTTCCTTAAACCCCAATTCAAACTACCGTAATTATAGAACTTAACCAGTAATAAATCTTTGACAAAAAAAAAAAAAAAAAAANGTAATAAATCTAACTATACAATACGAATAGTCATACTTTTTTGGGTGGAAAGATGCTTGATACAAAAAATCATACAAATAAAATACTTTATAATTATATATAATATGAAAAAATATTCAAACAAAATAAAAAAGTATTGGAATCGACAAAGTACAATGTCTTTTAATCTCTTTTACTATATGATCGATGAAGCTTTAATTTTTGACTACATACGGACGTTCAAATGCTTCATTTATTTTGGTGCTAGTATCCGCGCCGATCCTTTGAACAACAAACAAGAGAAGGAGAAAAAAAAAAAGAAACCTTCATTATATTCCGATAACACTTGGTTACTGAAAAATATACCCCCAAGAATCTGAATTTCGGGGAATCATGAAACAACCAAACAATAAAAGGTATGAAAAGAGTCTTGACATTTGAGGATTTGTCACAGACTACTACTACATCAAAATGGTTTCCTTTTTCTTCATTCATCATCACCCACAAATCTGACATGTTTTCCTATTGGTGTAGGAAAACCTTTCAAACGCAAGACTCCTGGAGATTGCTCTTTGGTACTTACAATCTCTTCATCTTCACTGTCGTACACAAATCGAGTGTGTTTCCCTGTAAACTCAGTCTCTACGCTCATTTTCCTCATTCCCTCACACAACCCATCCACATCCACAATCCCTTCTTCTTCTTCTTCTTCCTCGTCTTTGGTACTTGCATTGACCTGCGTCGACCAGTTGTCATCTTCTGCGTTTTGAGTCAACACAGAGGAGCAATCCGAGCTCTCCCATATCTCTGATTTATCACTAAAATCAAGCAACAACGACCGAGTTACGCTCGGACTCTTCTCTAATTCTTTCTCCTCATACATCTTGCTTTCCTCCACCTATATGATGAAAATCAATCTTTATCAAAAACCCACGAATCTTCAATACGATTAAACCCATTAAAAATTATTATTTTTTACCTGATAAGCTGCTTCAAATTGTCCAGCAACAACGGGAGATGTGATCACAATCTTGGCTTCGTTGTTAACATTTGACAAGTCAACAACTTGAGGCGTATTGGCAGGAGTTGGGGCGAGAAGTCCCATTGGAGAACTAACGAGATGAATGAAAGGACGAGATTCCATTGAAATTTTGGTAAGATCTGCTTCTTCTTCAACTTTCTGTAAGAGAGTCTTGACTTGGCCTCTCAGTAGAGCTTCACCAGATCCAGGAGTGTTCTTGATTTTGTTCCTCTTCATCACCAATCCTGAAGATGGAGTCTGCATCGCCACACCTACGATCGGCGAATCGTTGGTGATGTCGAACAAAGCCGACCCGTTTCTTTGTCTTGATTTCGATTGAGATTTGTCCGTTTCCTCTAGAGGAGACGAAAATGAAAACAATCAGATCTACAAAACACAAATCAAGATTGTCTCTCATATTAGAGGAAAGAGAAAGATCGAGGCTTACTAGTTGAGGATAAGAGATGATTAGAGGCAGAGCTTTTAATAGCAGAAAGGGTCTGAGACCTTGTGACTCTTTTTGTTGATGATGGTGTCTCCATTAAGAAAAGAAGTAGTTTCTGGGAAACTGATCGAGAGAAAAAGAAGGAGGTGAGAGTGGCGATGAGAATGGGGTTGATATATATAAGGGTAGAGAAAAGGTTACCGTTGGGAGTGTATTTGAATGAAAGTAGCCGTTGGGAATGTTGTCTTTACGGATATGGAAGGAGACGTTGAATACTTTTTACCATTTAGAATAAAAGGCCTTTCTTTCTCTAACTAGACCCACAATCACAAGCCCACATGGTTTCTTAGAGCATCAGCATTGCAAGTCCTTAAGGCTGTCCTTGGGTTTTTTTAAATTTTTTAAAATAAAAAATGTTGGGTTTATGCTAAAGACGACCCACAATAAGGACCAAAATGTTGGGTCCTTAACAAATTTATTAATATTTTAATCTTAAGGACCAAAATGTGGTCCAACCAATAATGATGGCCTTACTAGTTCTTTTGATATTTTAAAACCTTACTGAAAGATTAATTTCATAATATACTTTACATTACAACACCTTCACAATTATTCAAAAAATTTAATTCTAAGAAAATTTAATATTAATTAATTAGTTAAATTAATCGTACCTTGTTAAAGAAACAGTAGATTGTTTCATTATAGGTTTATCATTCTCATTTAAGTATTTCATAATAAAAATAACCATCATAAAACATATAAGCGACAGTGTCAATCTAACTAAAAATCCACAAACATCATCAAAACATCATAGCCAAATAAGTTTATCTTTTATGCATCCTAAATTTATCATATTTATGTGGAATCTTTAAATGATTCAATTTTGCAGTAGATATAAAACTAGATTCCATCTCAGGATATTTAGTAACTTAGTATATGTATTTTCTATGCTTCTAGTTCTATACAAAGGAAACATAATATAATTACAATTTATTTGGTTTTTAATGGAAAAAATCTGAAACCGAATAAACTTAAAAATTGAGAGTATCTAAAACGAACCAAACGAAAGTAGATATGGATACAATATGGTTGAAGTCTTTCACAAACCAAAAAACAAAAAATATGGAAGAAACCGAACTGAATTCAAACCGACATCCGAATTAAACAACCCTACTTTCGAGGGAGAAAAAAAAATCCAACATTATACTTGCTATTGGAGAAGATTCCTAAACCATCTTATTTTAGTGTGTGCATTTAATTATGCCATCTAATTCAATAATGATTTTATGTTTCTTTAGGTTTTAGGATACCATGCGTTAAATAATGAGTATTTGCAACTTAAATAAGGCGTTAAAATTGATCCTCTGAGCATTCTCTCTGTTACCTCTCTCTTTTTTCCTATTCTGCAGCGGCTGATTTCTCTGATACTACCACGATCTTCGCCGGCGTCTGGCCCTGTGCCGGTGCCGGTGGCTTGTATATATTCTTGTTTTTCTTCTTATCGGTTTTATCCACCGCGTCTTTTTGTCTTCTCTCCCACCATGTTTTCTTGTTTTGTTTTCTTTGAACTGGATACTTTATGTGATTGTAGATCCAACTCATCCACTCTTCAACGCTCAACTGATTTGCTTTGTGCTTTGATGTATCTATTTAGATTTTATAGGGATTCAATTTGGAGATCCGACAGCTATGATGATTGCATGTTATTGTGTCAGAGATTTGATGGTCGATTGGACTCATTTACAGGCACAAGTGGTTGTTTCCTTGAGATCGAACCTTGTCGGTGGAATTGTAGCTCGCGTGGGATCTTCGGTCATCACTTTTGGGCTTCCACTGCCTTGCATGTTATCCCAGATGCGAGATCTTGAAGTGTGATTTCAGCTCCTTGCGGTTCTCAGCGATTCTCGGTGGTAGTAGCTGCTGCTGATTCTGGAGCTTTGGTCATCCATGGCTTTGTTGGTGGTGCGGTTTGTGCGGTGGTTTCCTCCGGCGATCATTCCTACTACTGTCTCTAGTGTTCGAAGATTTGTTGGGCTCGTGGCAGGCCCATCTCCAGACGCCAGCCGGTCCAGCTTCTCTCCAGTTTTAGTAATTATCTATTTGGGCTTCTGGGCCCAGGGCTAGTTATTGGGCTGGACATTTTTTTGTTCTGCTTTTGAGCCTAGTTTTAGTTTTTGTTGTGTATGTAATTATGTCTCAATAATTGTCAACTTAGTTGTATTAGATCTAGGCAAAAAATCTATCAAGGACAACCTCTTGCGATGATATCCTGCAATGGTTGAATACCGAAAAAATGGGATTAGGGGTTTTATCTCTAAGTTTAGTGTAAACCCTAGATTAAGTCCTCCTAGTATAGGTTTAATTAGATATATCTTAGTTTATATGTTAGTTTACCTCAAGAAGAGGTCATGTACCCAATATGGATTTGTATTTCTCCAAATGGGATGGTTTCTACCCTCTGATGGGTTCTTTGTTCTATGATTTAATATAAGTAAGTTGACAAACAAAGGATATCAGAATTCTGGATTTAACAATTAGAATTGCTAGATAAGAAATTATTCTAAAAATATATTAGTCAATAATTATGATTTGAGTGACTAATGGTTTTCATAGTTTTTCATATCTCATAAGTTTATTTAGGTTTGGGCATAATTCCTTAAACTCGGCCCGTACCAGATCCGAAAAGACTGAACCGAACCCGAACCATGTATGTAAAATACCCGATTGGGTTTAAATTTGATAAATTATGGGTACCCGAATCGTGAACCGATCGGGTACCCGAAACCCGCAAGAAAACTAATATGTTTCTTTCAATATGTGATTAGGGTTGCCATCAATAGCCTTTTGAGCCTCCAAAACGAAAAAATCAAAGTTTCCTAAAACTTAAACTTATCTAATTAATATAATAAAGTTGGAATACCACAAACTTAAACTCTCAATTCCTTCTTAATTCGAATATGATCTACCTCCAACTCCAATTTCATGTCCCCCCAACAAAATTGTCAAGAATCATATCACATGTAATGTTGAAGCTTTTGTCTAAAATTGATTTTTGTTTGAAATTTCTATGTTCTTGAAGTTGTTCTTCCTTACTAGAATCATATCCCCTATTCATAGCATTTGTTATGCTTGAAGTAATGATTCATAATGAGCTTTAAATTCATAAGAAAGTATATGTCGAACATAGCAAAATTATTTGATTATTTCTGTTGAGGTAAGCTTGAAAATAGCTTGAAGATCAAGCAAACATATTTTCCAATTTTTGTTTAGATAACATAAGCTTATGAGATTATCTAATATATATTTTAGGAGTTATCTAGAATATATTTGGAGTTATCTAAACTTATATGTAATCTAATTAGGAATATAAAATTGGTGACTATATAAGGAGATGCTGAGTTGTGACATAACTTATAAGAGTTTATGAGATTTGAGAGAACTTCAGTTTTGAGAGATTTTCTTAAGTTAATAAAGAAGAGTTATTTCTTTATATCAAAGTCTTATAAAACAATAATTGGTATTAGAGCCATGTTGACGAGAAATCTGTAAGAAGACCCAAATACCCTTCGATATATGAATGGGACCCTTCGAGTTATGAGTGGGAGGTATGTGTGGCAGAGATCAAAGTCAGAAGATCCTGGAAGTCAGTTGTGGGATACAAAATGAATTTGGTCCTTAATTTGAGAGGGAGAATGTGAGATATTAAACAAAGTCACACATTGGAAACTAAACAAAAGAGAGTCTAATATATAAAGAGATGTCTAACTCTAATTAGTACGAGACCTTTTGGGAAGAAAACCAAAAGTAAAGCCATGCGGGCCAATCTCTTAGGCCCTAGTGGACAATATCGTACTAATCGGACAATATAGAGTTGGACATGGGCTTTCACAATCCCAACAATTGGTAGCAGATCTTAAGGTGAAGTTTCGGCCAAAAAGAAGACAAACGACTCACGTAACCAAGCATGGTGATGTGAGTAACACACATAATTGTGTGAGGGACGTTGGATCTTCAACCATTAAATCTACGATGTTGACATTGATAAACTATACCGTTTGGTCAATGAGGATGAAAGTGATGTTGCGAGTACACAAATTCACGCGTGAAGAGACTGCATAGATCGTCAAGAAACATCGTAAATTCAAGTATCGGCTAAAAAGACCGAGCCCACTCAAAGAAGATTTTCTAGCCTATATTGACTATGAGGTTCAATTTGATGAGCTTCGAGGCTTGAAAAGGAAGGTGATATCGTGAGAGTCTGATAAAAAAAGAAGAAATCGAGTTATGATTTCACTATGTGGTTTAAGTATCTCGAGTTCTGTAAAATGAAGAAGACATGGGCTCAAGTAACAAGGTTTCACCCAAAAGCGTTGGAGTTTGTGTTGGAAACATATGGAGATATAATCTAAGAAGAGTTAATTATGCTTGTATACATAATGGCTTAATAAATTGTAGGAGAGAGAGCGAGCTTTTTTCTCCCAGGCCCGTTTCTCAAAGCAAGGCCCCATAGGCTCTGCAACTCTCTTATACTAGCTGGTTTCAGCTCTGATTTATCACTAATTTAGTCTCTGTCTGCTTTAATTAGCCAATTTCAAACTATCTTTTTGAATCTCTTTCCTTAAAATATAAGTTTTTGACGTTTGAAAGCTATGGAAAATTCAACTTCACACCAGAAATCCTCACCGGTGATGACCTCTTACTAAGAAGACATCTCTTAATCTCAGTCTCAAGCTGCTCTTGCAATATCCTTACAGCCTATTCTCACGATTTGTGATTAGTTACTTCTCGATAGAGAAGAAGAAGTCTCTTTATAGTACGTTTGTACTAAGATTTATGCTCTCTTCGAGTGCAAGGTCTCCATCTTTCCCTTCACTTATACCCTTTTGGATTAAGGTGCAAGGTTTACCGATACAACATTGGTATGAGATTTTGCTACGTAATTTAGGAGAAGATATGGGTTATGTAGAAGAGGTGAAAATTTTAGATACTGCTGCCAAAATGAAAGTTCATGTTAATGGATTGCTTCCTCTTATGATGTCTTCCATTGTATAATTTGCCTCAGGTGAAGAAAGGGAAGTTTCTCTAGTTTATGAAAAACTTGAAAAACACTGCTCTGCTTGTTTTAGACTCGACCATGAGATTACGTCCTGCCCAAGCTTACTAGAACAGGATCATAAGATATCCAATCTTTCATCTAATCTGCAGATTTCAGATTCACTAGAAAGAACAAACAGCAGAGGTTTGGTGAATCACCTCTCAAAACATAAAGATCAACAATACACTCATCGTAAGGAGATAGCCCCAAATTCACACCATCTTAAAGATATGAAAGCTGGTACAGGTCTTGGAACAAGAAACGAGACTAGGTACTTTTCACCAGAATATAATAGAACGCACTCAAGGCGTCCAGACCGTAGAACACGAGATGAGGGTTATGGGAAAAGATTCAGATCAGATAGTTATCGTTATCAACCATATACACGATCTCATAATGAAAAGTGGATTGAAATTGGGAGAATCCACTCTTCAGCCTCGTTTTCAAACCCCTCCCCAAAATCTAAGGCCATGTCTCATCAAGATAAAGGCAAAGAATCTCAACTAAAGCTGATTCCATCTGTAGCCATAAGTCACCAGAGAGAAGGCTCACATATTGACTATATGGAATCAGAAAGAATTGCACCACCTTTGTATCTCATCCAGAAATGAGAGAAGCTTTGGAAATTGTAAATGAGGTATTGGATCAGTATATCTCATGTGGAGATCCGACTGAAAGTGCAGCAAGAAAAATTAGAGTAAGGCAAGCGGAAGAGAATGGCCAATTAGATGAAGCTGCCACAAGAGTGGCTCTAACAAATATTATGGCTCAATCTTCGGCCATGCTTCCCCCGATTGAAGAAGCTAGAACTCAGGTTACGCAGGAAATTCATAAACAAATTCTTAGTCCTCCTCTACGCATCTCAGTCAAAAAAAGGCTAGGAAGACCGCCATTAGTTAAGGGTAGAGCATCAGCTTCAAAAGCCACTGCAGGCCCTAGTGTGAAAAAGAGAAGCGTTCCCCAAATCAAGATCTCACCAAGACACAAATACAAAACGGGAGCAGCTTCAAGAGCATCAAATTCTCAAAACAGAGCTGCTCATGTAAACCCATCATCGACCATCATTCCGGCTATCTCGAAGAGAAGGATGGATTTTCAAAATCCATCAAATCCCGTTCCTTAAAAATAGTGGCATGGAACTGTCAAGGGCTGGGGAATCCTGTGACAGTTCTAAGATTTAAGGAGATTACGAAAATCTTTTCTCCTAACATTTTCTTCCTCTCGGAGACGAAGAACTCTGATTCATTTGTACTAGAAAAATTAGAGGGTCTCGGGTACGCTCATAATGTTTTATTTCCACCTCAAGGTCATGGTAGTGGTGGTCTTGCTTTATTTTGGAAATCAGGAACCGATGTTGAAATTCTCCATGTTGGAAAAAATTGTATTGAATCTCGGTTATCTAATAAAGGAAAAAGTTGTTATGCCTTTTTTGTTTACGGAGACACAGATAAAGCTAAGAGAAGGATAATTTGGCAAAATATAACAGAGAAAGTGAAACAAAGAGAGGAACCATGGTTTATTACAAGTGTTTCAATGATTTAACCAATAACCTCGAGAAGGAAGGTGGAACGGAAAGACCTGAAGGAACTTTTTCAAATTTTCGGACTTTTATCTCAGAGTGTGATCTCTTTCATCTAAAACACTCCGGTAATCCTTTGTCATGGCGAGGTACGCGTGGTGATCAAATTGTTCGATGCCGACTTGATAGAGCGATGGCTAAAAGTCTATGGTTCGATGATTATCCGTCAAGTAGATGTGAATATTTACATTTCGAGGGTTCGGATCATAAACCCTTGATTACTCACTTTGATGCAACAAAAAGAAGAGGAAAAGGTCTATTTCGCTTTGACAGAACCTTATGTAATAATCAAGAAGTAAAGAACATAATTGAACCAATTTGGTTATCAAGAACATCACAACCTATTGCAGATCGATATATGCATCTAGAGTGGTGATTATCTCTTGGCATAAAGAACAGAGCCGTAACAATAGAAAGTTGATAGAAGAACGACAATTTGAGCTTAATGCAGCCATGGAAAGTTCGTCTACTACACAAGAGCTTTTGACCAAAATTACAGAAGAGTTACGAATTGCCTATAAGGCCGAGGAAGCATATTGGCGCCAAAGAAGCCGTCTTTCATGGCTAAGTCTCGGAGATCGCAACACGGGATATTTCCATGCCGTAACAAAAGGACGGCGAGCAATGAATAACTTAACAATCATAGAGGATGAAACAGGGACTGCTCACTACAAGGATGATCAAATCTTAGATGTGATTGTGAATTATTTCACATCTCTCTTCACGTCTGTTAGTCACAAGAGAGAAGAAATAGTGAATAAAGCCTTATCTCCCAAGGTTACAGAGGCTGATAATATCCTTCTTATTAGAGAGACATCTTTACAGGAAGTTAGAGAAGCTCTCTTCTCAATACACCCGGACAAAGCTCCCGGTCCGGACGGTTTTTCGGCCTCTTTTTTCCAATCTAATTGGGAGGTGATGGGTGACAAAATTACAACAGAAATACAGGAGTTTCTCACCTCAGGAGTCTTGCCTTCATCGATCAATGAAACACACATAAGGCTAATACCGAAAATCCATGGACCAAGAAGAGTGGCAGATTATAGACCTATTGCTTTGTGCAATGTCTATTACAAGATCATCTTAAAGCTACTCTCAAGAAGATTACAACCCTTACTCAATTGTATAATCTCGGATAACCAATCAGCATTCGTCAAAGGACGCTCAATATCGGACAATGTGCTAATCACACATGAAGTACTACACTTCTTAAAAAAACTCCAAAGCTTCAAAGTATTGTTCAATGGCTGTCAAGACGGATATGAGTAAAGCTTACGATAGAGTGGAATGGGAGTTCATAACACTAGTTCTAAAGATGCTCGGTTTCCACCAAAGATGGATCCAATGGATATCACAATGTATATCAACGGTATCCTACTCCTTCCTGCTAAATGGAACGCTAAAGGGAGAGTAGTCCCGAAAAGAGGATTAAGACAAGGCGACCCTCTATCCCCATATCTTTTCATCCTTTGCAGAGAAGTTCTTTTGGGGGTTTTCAACAACTCAAGTGGTAAAAACGAGCTAAAAGGGGTTAAAGTAGCTCGGAATAGCCCTCGTATAAATCACCTATTGTTTGCGGACGATACTATGTTTTTTTGCAGAACTAACAAGTTGAGTCGCTCAAGAACATTGTAAGTCAATACGCAAGAGCGTCGGGCCAAACTATCAACTACCAAAAATCAGCTATCTTTTTCTCAAGGAAAGCCCCTTCATCCTTAAAAGATAGAGTGAAAAGAGATCTCCAAATAGAGAAAGAAGGGGGCCTCGGGAAATATCTTGCATTACTGGAATTCTTCGGAAGAAGAAAGAAAGATTTTTTTACAAGTATAGTAGATAGAATCCGACAAAAATCCCTTTTATGGTCGTCAAGATTTCTCTCAACGGCGGGCAAGTTATTCCTCTTAAAGAGTGTCCTCTCTGCAATGCCAACGTTTGCAATGTCATGTTTCAAATTACCCATATCTCTATGCAACCGAATAAAATCGGCCCTCACAAGATTTTGGTGGGACTCAAAAATGGAAGAGAAGAAAATGGCTTGGGTTTCTTGGGACAAGATGACAAGACCAAAAGGTTTAGGAGGTCTCGGCTTTAAAGATATTCCGAATTTTAATGACGCCATGCTTGCAAAGCTTAGTTGGAGACTTGTAAAAGACCCCCAATGTCTATTAGCCCGAACCCTTCAAGGAAAATATTACCTAGGAGAATCTTTTATGGACTACACAGCAAATGCTAACTCATCTCATGGATGGCGAAGTATTCTCATCGGTCGAGATATATTAAAGAAGAATATGGGTTGGGCTCTTGGTAATGGTGACAAAATCAGAATTTGGAATGATTTTTGGTTGGATCATAATGATCAAAGAAGGCCTATTGGTCCAGCAAGGGAAACAGATGAAAACTTGTTGGTTTCTTCTCTGCTAAAGCCTAATTCCCACGAATGGGATAGCGAAAAAATCGCACTTTTACTCCCAGAGTGGGAAAACGATATTCTCTGTTTGAAGCCAAGTAAATTTGGGTCAGAAGACACCCTAATTTGGTTGAAGTCCCCAGATGGTGTGTACTCCACAAAGTCAGGGTATGTAGCGAATATGTATGAGAAACAAAATCAAATTACTGATTCTAACATCTCAAATGTAGTGATTGGGTGGAACTCGTCGGTTTGGGCTTTGGAAGTCCCAAACAAACTTAAACTGCTAATTTGGAAAACTTTACATAATGCGTTACTGGTGAATAAACGTCTTTGGGCTCGGTCAATTATACAAAATCCAGCATGTCTTCATTGTGGCTTACCGGAAACAATTAGACATGTTCTCTTTGATTGTGTTTATGCAAAGAACGTATGGGACAAATCTCCTTTGTTAAACTTCACACAACCCTCGCCCAGGGACCATTTGTCTACAAGTTGGAGGGATTTATTGAGACTCACCAGCCTCCCTCCGTCAGGTATTTCAAAATCGAACTTACCGGCTTGGATAGTGTGGAATTTATGGTTGGCAAGGAATGCTCGTATTTTTTCAAACAGGTTCTTCTCTGAAGCAGAGACGCTATTAAAAGCAATCTTATATGCTCGAGAATGGCAAGAAGCTCAATCACTCTCCGTGGGTGGGAATTCAAGACGCGTTCATGCTCCATTCACGTGTCATGATCCAATTACGTCTTGTCGAACCGATGCAGCTTGGTGTACCACTACGAAAAGGGCAGGACTTGCTGCAATTTTGAGATCATCTTGCCATGATCCAATCAAACTGTCGAAAGTGGAATGTTATGTTAAATCTCCATTAATGGCTGAGTGCCTAGCTGTCAGGGAAGCAGTGGAACAAGCTTTATCTCATGGAGTCTCGGACCTGATATTTGAAACATATTCTCAATTAGTTGCAAAAGCTTTCACATCAAAGATGATGATCTCTGAGACCTACAACATACTAGAAGACATCAAGTTTCTATCCTTACAATTTTCATCATTTACTATTAAATTTATTCCAAGAGGATTGAATGTTGTAGTAGATACTCTGGCTAAACAGAGTGTGCAAGAGTATGCTTTGAACCTTTTATGTTAGTTAATGATAAGCTCTTTATCAAAAAAAAAAAAAACATAATGTCTTAGAGATTATGGTTAGATTTGTCTTTACAACCGAAAACCAATTTGTGACATTAACACTAACATAAGAACATGGAAGAGTGTGTAAATTGTATCTTCGATTGTTCGAAGACAAGGAAACTCTGCATAAACTAAAATATGGGATTGAAGAAGATCGAAAACTGATTGACGAGATGAAAGTTGAAGCTATGAAACTTGCAATGGAAGCGAATGAAGAAGCAATGCTTTTTAAGATTGGCGTGAAGGAGAAGGAGCTCAATGAGCTTGATGATGAGTTTGAGATGGAACTTTAACATATGAGGATATTCCTTGATGAAGAACACGAGAAAAATAAAGGTGGGATTGAGCAACCACGAGTTGAGATTGGCCACAAAGGAGAGCATTTTCGGAACAGAGAAACATTTTTACAAATAATGGAGAAAGAGCTTATAGAAACAATGTTGTTGATCTCTATTATGAATTATGAAAAATTTGAATCATATTAAAAGTAGTAGATAATTTTGATCGTAGATACAAAGAAGCTAAAGCGATAGAAGAAGATAAAGACAAACATATTCTGAAACTTCATGGAGATTACGATGAGCAGATAAAAAAATAGTCATGTTGTAGAAACCCGTATTTTGACGTGGAATTTTTTCGTTTTTGTAGATATATTTCGGTTGTAAC
>OVBE01013399.1:0-12741 GCA_900406425.1 Iberis pinnata
CACATCGGTTAAGCTCCTCTATTTTAGGCCGATGTGGTGACCGATGTGCTCTGTTTTGGTCGATGCTCTTGACTGGTGTGTCCTGTTTTCAAGCTTTTCTTCACCTTTAAAACCTCCTTTTGATCCATAACTTGCACCCTTGGTCTCTATCACCTGAAATATGAAAATGGTATGCAAATGCAACNTATAGAAATCACAAGATATCAGGTAAGCGGACACGCGTACGAGATCTGATAAATGCTATGGCTAGTAAAATTTAAAAAATAATCTAATAATCCCGACTCATTTACCAACTTTTCGGGGTACGTAATAAAGGTATGGAGATGTACCAATATATGAGAAGATATAAGATGTACCATGATGTACATGACAAATGGAAATTTCCTTTTACCTTTTCGTATGTCCAGTTCTAAACTTTTAAATGTTCATGATTGTGTACAACTAGATTTTTTACCTTGGATTATAAAGAAAGGCCTATGTTTTTGGACCAGATAATTTGTGAGGGGAAGATTAGCCATGGATACGTACATTATGGTGATGGGTGGCCATTGGATTTGCGGTGAGAATGGGCAGTGGGATTTCGTGGTTTGCAGAAGAAAGATTTTAAGGTTTTCGAACATGAAGGCTGGTTGTACGGTGGATGAGGTACATGCGAATGTAATAAAGGAGTTTGGGATGGTTAACAACGGCGAGACGGTGGTTGAGTTAAGTTACTCGCTAGTGAAAGGGGGGAGCCATTCAAAGGGGGGTAGTGCATGCGCTAATAATCGTAACCAGTGATCGTTCGTTGTCCATTGTACATGTTGAACTGGCAGGAAGACCAGGAATGGCTATGTTTGCGATGTTCCGGGAGGGAATCTCGCATGAAGCCAGCAGAGAATCGGAGACCCGAGCTTCAAAACGTGTGCGGGTATCAGGGAAGGCAGCTGAACCAGTTCCGGTGAGTCCGGAAGTAGGTTTTGTAACACCAACAAAACCTATGGAGTTAGTGGAAGATGATGTAATACTCGCGCATGTGGAAGAGGTTTAGGCTAGCATTAGTCAATCAAAGTCGGCACAAAACCATACAGATCCTAATCTATTTGATCTTGGTGTTGATTCTCATGTGATAGAACGTGAGTTTTTCCTGGAGGGAACATAATCGCGGGGGTACGACAAAGAGTTCTGGTCGCCGCTGTTGGAGGATTCTTTTGGTGGGTCAAATGCAGTGACAATGGAATGGAAAACACAGCGTCCACCGAGGAGGAAATTGGTGGAGGAAGCGTAGATGGAGGGGATGATGAAAAGGACATCCCGCCTATTTATGACGACACTGAAGTTGATACGAGCATTATACCAAACCTGGATTTAGACGTAGATTCACAGGGGGAGGACATCGAGGTTGGGATGCTGTTTAGTTGCAAAAGCGACTGCCCAATTGCATTGGCCATCAGCTATCAAAGGCATGTTCCGGTTTAAACAGACTATTACAAAGAACGATTATTTTGTAGTGACTTATGCGGGTGAGAAGTGTGATTGGAAGGTTGTTTCTTATGAGATTTATGCCAGAGGGCGAGTACGAGATAAGGAAAGCATGTGTCGTACATACATGTAACTTTGGAATCCGGAATGGATACAAGAAACATGGGACTGCTAAGGTATTAGCAACTGTGTATAGGAATAAATTTGGGAATTCATTGAACTGCCCTAATTTTGGGCTGCTGCATCAGCTTGTACTTGAAGAGCTGAGGGTACCTCTTCATAAATAAAGTGCAGGAGGGCACGGGAGGTTGCATCGAGTGTGGTGGATGGGTTGTACGAAGAAGAATTTGCGAGGTTGGCGAAGTACATGTACGTTCTTACCTTGGCCAATCCTAGGACGGTGACTGACATTAAGACAGAGTTAGGCTTTGATGGGGAGGAGCGTTTTCAATATTGTTTCTTGGATTTTGGCGCATCGATTCGTAAGTTTAGGAAACTGAGGCTAGTAATAGTTGTGGATGGTACACAACTAGGAGAGAGGTACAAGGGGGTACTCTTAACGACATGTGGACAAGATGTGATTTTCCAAGTCTTTCCACTGGCGTTTGTTGTTGTGGACAGTGAGAATGAAGACTCGTGGACGTGGTTTTTTGAGAAGCTTGAGAAGATTGTTGTCGATAGTCCAAATGTGACAATCATATCGGACAGAGCTCAGTTAATATTCAAAGCAAAAGCACGCATTTTTCCACCGGCACACCGTGGGGCGTGTATGGTACACTTGCAAAGGAATGTTACTTCGAGGTTTCATAGTACGGGTCTTGGGAAAATGGTTTTTCCCATTGGACAAAGGCACATTCGAGAGGCAAATGCTACAATCTGATGACAAGTAATCTTTGTGAGACACTTAACAATGTGTTGAGGAAAGATCGTGCATCCCCCATAGTTGAACTTCTTAAGTTTATTCAAGCAATGATGACGAGGTGGTTTTGCTTAAGGAGGAATAATTCTAATAATCGGACTAGTAGTTTAACCCCCGAGGTTGAAAAGAAGATGATGACAGCAAAGAGTGAAACCGTAGGTTGCAAAGTAGAACAGATAGACACATGGAATTTCCAATTCAATGGAAAGTTTGGAGATAAGCAAATCGTACATCTAGATGTTCATAGATGTACGTGCAAGGTGTATGACCGGCTAAAGTTTCCATGTGGACACGCAATGTTTGCAGCCGATCGTATGGACATGCCGAATGATAAGCTAGTCGATGACTGCTACAAAACAAAAACGTGGTGTGAAACTTACGCATGAGTAATAAATCCGGAAGTCTAGCCGGAGGAGGTGGACATACCCGAAGAGATAAGGAGCTGGGACATTAAGCCACCGCGAGCAAGAAGGCCTCCGGGACGTCCATGGGAGATTTGCATACCATCAACCTGCGAGATGGTGGTATGTTGTTTTTTTGTGTAATGTAAATAAGGTCGTGCATGTGGACTAATATTGTAACTGGACACTTTTGTAGGGGAAGGCTCAAGCGAATAAGTGTTCAAGGTGAAAGCTTCCCGGACACAATAGGGTAAGCTGCAAAAATCTGATTGGTTAAGGATATTTGATGCGCATGTGTTTTTTTTAAGTCTCGCCTAGTCCAGAACAGTATATGTTTTGTGGTATTAGAAGGTGGCATGGTTGTGTTGTGTGGATGGTTGATATATTGCGAATCATGTATGTCGACGTTAAATTGAAATTAGATGGCTCGAGTAAAAAATAGTTAACTTTGTTCCCTAGTTATTCCGAGACGTCTAATACAAAGATTTAGGAAAAATAAACTGTTAACATCGTGTCGTAGTTGATTCAAAATGTTTAATACAAAGACTTTAGACAACTAAATGAACATGTAGTTTCATGAGAAACTGCAAGCAACATTAGAAAAACATGGGATAAAACATTGCACACACGTCTTGGTAGCCCAATCTGAGTAAGTAAGAGGCCCGAAGGAAGTACGACACTCACATTCGGGGACATAGTGCGGCCACCAAGTGGGGTGAAACATAAAGCAGTTCAATGGATGGACAGATTTGATGTGGTGGATGATAGTCTCTCCCGTATAAACCAGACGTTCATGTGTGGATGTGGCAATGATGTCGTTCAGTAGATCCCCAGGGTCCATGTCACTGAAGCAGTAAAGAATGGCAAGAAGTACACGCATAATAGGTTGGACATCTTTGATTATTCCAGAATGTAAATAGCGTCTATACATTCCGCTTGTTTTAAAGCGAGGTCTATTGCGTGGAGGTACAATGCGTAAGGATTCTTCGTGTACAAGCATTGCGTGTACACGTAGTTCAGCGGAGACCACAGAAGAACTGCTTCTGGGAAGTTTGGATGCTTTTCTAAACGTAACATCAGCAAAATCGAGACGTTGTACACCCAAAATCTACCAGACTGGCATGATTGTACAAGACCCTTCAATGATGTGAGACCTTCCTCGACGCAAATCTGGATGATCTTGGTGACTAACTCTCTCGGGAGCGGCAATGCTGCATCATAGAGACGTAAGAAAACCATGCTGAATAGTATGAAATAATGTGGAATAATTTCGTAGAGGGACCTGAATATAAACATGTTGGGACATTTGGTAGTTTGGCGCCATCGTGTGGAGCTTATTTCCGTAATTGTATAAGTTGAGTGTACGGGTGCAATCTGGATGGATGAGTATAGAAGCGTACACATACATGTCATGTCCATAGGGATGTGATGTGTGTGGGGTGAAAAAATAAGTTAAAATATAATTTAGTGGTACAGAAGCGTTAACAGCTGTGGACAGATATAGGCGGATGGGAGGTGAAGACTAGACTATGTCAGATGTGCTAGGTAAGCAAAAATCCTTCATTTAATGCAAGCGTAACGAGTACGCTTTAATGTAATGATGCGCGGGTGGGACCTGTTTGATGTCATTTTGATTAGATTTTAAATTTTGAATTATTATTTAATATTATTTTTTCAGCAAGCTTACAACCAACAAAAAGAAAAGCAGAACGCATAAACCAAATGAAAAATAATGAACCGATTGGTTTGATTGGTGGACACGATTTTCGATTCGAGAACAACTTCCTTCATTTCCATTGTTGTAAGTCGAGTGTTGATCTTAGTTAGTTGGTCAGTGGTGGCTCTGGATTGAATGGCGTTGTGATATCCATTACGCAAGAGAACTAGCTCCTCATCAACCACTTCATCCCACCATTTTCAAGTGTGATCGACCCCTGTCTAGAAAGACGTCTTTAAGAAAGAATAATAAATGGATAATTAAGACGTAGCGTAGTGTGGGGTAACCTCAGCCGTGATACACCTGAAGAAAACGCCTACCAGGGTTGAAGGATGTCCTTGAAGTTTTGCATATCATTTTTTCTCCACGCGAGAAGACAGTCGGAATCCACAAATTTTGGAAGGTGTAACCACGAGAGACATAACTAGAGGCTAAGGAGGTAGCCATGAAACTGAATTTATTGTTGAAGATGAAAAGAATAGTGAATGTTGGCAAATGGTTGGGCTGAACTTTATAGGATAAAAAGGGGGTTGGTAAATTAAGATCATGTGCACATGGTTGTGTGTTGTATATTTCGTTCATTAATGGTAGTATATGAAGTACAAAATAGAACCTTAACCAAAAGCATAAGTGGGGACGAGATTACGTGGACGTACATGTGGGATGGAGTAACATAATGGGCTGATGGATATATTCGGCATCGTACACAAAGAAAACAGTGTAAGTACATATATATACCCGGAGGATGAACACTCTATGATATACAAGACTGAGCGCGTACACATGGATGTAATGTGATAATATACGAAACTGAACGTGTACACATGGATGTAATGTGATCAAGTATGTTAAGTTTGTCTGGATGCGCATTCACTTAAATGAATTCGCGTACATATGAATTGCAAGTTTGTGGAAACATGGAGTTGTGCAAAGTTGGGGGAAATAATCGAGACCGAAATACTAATAAAGACGACATATATTCCCTTGAAAACAACTGGATATAGTTTGTTGTACAAAAAATTCCCAACAAGAAAGATTATTTTTTCATAACCGAAACACTAAACTTCAAAAACTGATTAGGCATAACCGAGACTACAGATCCCAACCGTCCACTTGTACGCATCTTTGTCTTCGTTAGTGAAATCATCCAACTCCAAGAACAGGTTGTTACATCCATCAGAGCTAGAGTCATCGTCGTCTAAGTCAGCGTCGCCGTCATCTGAACCAGGGTCGTCTGAATCATCTTCCTTGTCTGAATCGCCGGAAGATTATGATGAAGTCTCTAATTTTTCTTTATGCCATGCGCGTTCGTCCTCGAAGTCGTCACCTTGGTTGTAGAAAGAGTCATAATCATCTTCAACAGGATCATCCACACTGGGCTCATCCGATGAGTCCTTCATATTTGGGATGTTTGGCGTCTCCGTCCACGCCATCGTCAGTTGCCTTTCTCTTGTCGTTGTTGTTTTCCATCTTAAACTGTATATGATAAACAAAGAAAAAAATGGGAAAAAGAATGTAAGAGATGTAAGCAAAACCGGGACAGAGACAAAGATAGAAGGCGTACTGTATAAATTCCAGAGTAATGGTGAAGGAGATGGTAGAGAATATTTGTGTTGGTTTGGGGTGATATATAGGGCGATAAAGAGAGGACGCGTGCACACAAACGACGCGACTTTTCGTGGACATAGACGTTTACGAGGAGTGGTTTGACTTACACAATTATAGTGAGTAATTAATGGACAAGTAATATAAAGAAATATATATGGACGTGAGTGTAAAATGTTATTGAACATATTCCACGTGGACATATCTGGAAAATTGGATGGACGGAGTACAGGTGGGAACGAGAGAGACGAGGGGGGAGAATTATAAGTTAAATTGTAACCTGAACAAAAAAATATACCAGGACACGTGTAATTAATGTGTAGTGCAGGTTCGTAATGATATCATAGTGTGACCTAATACATTAGTAGTGTAGTGACTGTCGGCTAAGACGGTTATGATGTGATATAAAGCTGTCAGTTTGGGCCGGACGAGACAGTTGTCCATGTAGCAATGATAAAAGTCAAATGCTCACAAGGTGAAGAAAATCCTTAGTAAGAAAGGTAACACAGTGAGTGTGCATATGAAAATATATAAACTTAATTGTGTGGCGTAAAGTACGAAAGGGGGAAAGGCATGAAATGAAACATTTGATTTGTGGGTTCAGCCACCGAGGTAACATCCATGTGTAGACATGTATAATTCAGGTTACATAGAAGTGTTCTAAATATAAAAATGGTGAACATACAAAAACACTGTACATATGGACATATATTAACTTAACCGTGTGTTCAACCACCGAGGTAACATCCATGTGTACACATGTATAATCCAGGTTACATAGAAGTGGCCCTAATGTACACACAAGTGAGTGTGCAAATGAACAAATGAACATCCATATGTACACATGTATAATCCAGGTTACGTCGATGGTGTACAAATGAACATATATAAACTTAATTGTGAGTTCATCAACCGAGGTAACATCCACGTGTACACAAGTAGAACCCAGTGAATGTGCAGATGAACAAATGGTCAATTTCTGATGAAAATCCTTAGTAAGAAAGGTAACACAGTGAGTGTGCAAACTTGCTGTTGGAATGCAAACAAACGAAGAAAGGGAACGCTTGTGGATAACAAACAAAACATTGCTCATAAAGAAGTGAAACCTAATGTACGAAAGGGTTTGTGTGTTCAGCCACTTATTTTACATCCATGTGTACACATGTATGTAACAAAGGGTACATGATGGGAGGTGTACATTTTAGATGGACATATATAAACTTAACGGTGTGTTCAGTTACCGATGTGACATTCATGTGTACATATGTATAATCCAAGTTACATAGAAGTTGGTCGAATGTACACACAACGCGTGTACGTACAAGAACGTTGTCCATATGAACATATCTAAACTTAACTGTTAGTTCAGCAACCGAGGTCCACTCCACGTGTACATGGGAGGTGTACATTTTAGATAACGTACATAAGGGTTTCGTACACGAGGATGAGATTGAACGTTAACAGTGTGTTCAGTTACCGATGTTACATTCATGTGTACACAAGTATAATCCATGTTACATAGAAGTGGGTCTAATGTACACACAAGGCATGTATATACAAGAACGTTGTCCAGATGAGCATATATAAACTTAACTGTGAGTTTAGCAACCGAAGTCCACTCCACGTGTACATAAGTATAATCCGGGTAACATAGAAGTGGGTCTAATGTACACACATGGTGAACATACAAACGGTGTACAGATGGACCTATATAAACTTAACTGATTGTTCAACCACCGATTTAACATCCATGTGTATACATGTTTAACATATATAAACTAAACTGTCAGTTTGTACATATATATATAACATCCATATGAACCTATATGGACTTAAGGTGTACAACAATGTGCTGGTGAAAGAGAAAGACCATCAAGAAAGTTGGTTGTACGACTGAGAGGGACGAGTCATGGTGACCACCGATAATGAACCATGATCATACTTGTATTCCAAGACAAAGAAAATCTCACCACGTAGGTCATCTCGTGAACACTTTAATATTATTCTCCTTCTTCTGTCTTTACTTGCGTTGGAAGAAAATGCATAAGTCAACAGAAAGAAAGAGAGCAATTATTATTGAGGAATGACTAATATGGAATATTGGGATATTACATATCAATTTGTAAATATGTCTGTAAAGGAGACTCATGACTTGTATATAAGGCACAACCTTACTAATTTATCAAAAATGAGGAAACCTTTTTATACATAGTTGTTTTCTTATCATGGTAGCAGAGCTTAGCATAAGTTTTTAGGTTATAGCTGACTTTTTTCTTCTCTCATTGATCTTATGTACGTTGATCTTCTTATCAATCTACATCTTTCTTTTGATCCACCATGTCTGACGATTCTAGTACTATTGTTCCACCAGTGATTACGCGTAACCAGAGGAAGAGAATCGATCCTTATGACTTATCTTTTGGTGATAATCCTGTTTTAATCATCTTTCAACCACCGTTGAGAGGCTCTAACTATGATGATTGGTCTCTGAACATTCATCTTGCTCTACGGTCTAGAAAGAAGTTTTGATTCGCCGATGGATCCATCTCTAAACCCGCTGATGACTCTGAAGATTTAGAGGATTAGTGGGCTAATAACGGAATGGTAGTTTCGTGGATCAAGCTTACCATTGCGCCGGACTTCAGCAGCTCTCTTTCTCATCTTGAGGTTGCTTTGGATTTATGGACACAAATTCAAAAATGTTTCTCTATGAAGAATGGATAGAGAGTTCAGCGTCTGAAAATGGAACTCGCAAATTGTCAACAGTGTGGCTCTGCTATTGAGGCGTATTATGGTAGATTGACAAAATTGTGGTCCGGCTTGGTTGATCTTCAACGTGCACCATCTGCAGCCGAAATTTCACGAGAAAGGGAAGAAGATAAAATCCATCAATTCTTGATGGGCCTTGACGAATCTGTGTTTGGGAATGTGAAGTCTTCTTTACTCTCTGATCCCCTTCCTTCCATCGATGAGGCATATCATGTGGTGACTCAGGATGAAGAATCTAAGCGTGTGAGTCGTATGATGGATGAACGTGTTGATGGTGCAAGCTTCCATGTTCAATCTTTACCTAACTCGGTCCCACCTGCATCAAGTTTTGCTGCACAATCCTCTGCTTCTCGACCAAAGGCTCCTGTTAATTTACGTGATCCAGCCGCGAAATGCACTAGCTGCGGAAGGAGCGGTCATCTTGCAGAGAATTGCTTTCGAAAAATTGGCTACCCTATTGGTGGGGAGATAGACCACGTTCAAAAGGTTTCAGCTCTGTTTCTCCTGCTGTAAACCAGAACGAAAAACGTACCTCTTCTCGTCGTGCCAATATTCCTCATCTGAATCATGTGGCTGCATGGACTGTCTCAAATTCCCCATCTGTAATTACAGATGCTGATCGAGTAGGTGTTACTGGTTTAAGTGATAAGCAATGGAAGGCCTTGGTTTCAATGACCGTAATTTGGGTTCCTCTTCTCATCTCTCGATTAAGCAGTTTTTCTAGTTATGGATTATTGATTATGGTGCTACTAATCTTATGACAAGTTCTCTGAATTTCTTGAGTAATATTCAGCCTATGCATCATGTTTCTATCAAACTACCTGATGGTCGCTATACAGTTGCTTCGAAACAAGGCTCTGTTAGTCTTGGACATGATATTGGTTTAGAAAAATTGTTTTTGTGGATGGTCTCCATTGTCATCTAATATCAGTATCTCAGCTTACCAGAGATAGGGCTTGTATCTTCCAGATTACTGACCGGATTTGTATTGTTCAGGACCGCATCACACATATGCTTATTGGAGCGGGTGAGAAAGAAATCGGTCTCTATTTCTTCCGTAGTGTGTGCTGTCTGGGGCTGCTGTACATGCGTTGGATGTTTCGTCAATGGATGTGTGGCATCTTCGGTTGGGGCACCCTTCTACGGAAGCCATGGAGATGTTACCGTTTTCTAAGATTAGTTATATGAGTTATTTTGATTCAAAGACTTGTGACGTTTGTATCCGAGCTAAACAAACTAGAGATTCATTTTCTTTGAGTAATAATAAGACTACTTCGATCTTTGAGCTTGTGCATTGTGATTTTTGGGGCCCGTATCGAACCACGTCTATTTGTGGTTCCCGTTATTTCCTCATTGTACTTGATGATTATTTTCGTGGCTTGTGGATTTTCTTACTACCAGACAAGTCATCAACAGGCTCCACTCTTAAGAACTTTATTCGTTTTGTAGAACGGCAATTTGAAACCAAAGTCGAATCAATTAGAAGTGATAATGGTTCTGAGTTTATGAGTCTTCGTCCTTACTTTCAAGAGTCCGATATATTACATGAGACGTCATATATTGGAACACCGCAAAAAAAATGACCGTGTTGAAAGAAAACATCTCCACATCTTAAACGTTGCCCGTGCGTTGCGTTTCCAAGCTTCTTTACGGGTTGAATTTTGGAGTTTATGTGCTTTGACGGTGTGTTACTTAATCAATCGCACACCATCCTCATTTCTTAGCGGGAAAACACCATTTGAACTGTTGTATCAACGCCCACCTCCTATGAATCACCTCCGCGTTTTTGGGTGTTTGTGTTACACTCATAACAATGCCCATAACCGAGATAAATTCACATAGCGAGGAACAAGGTCTTTTTTTCTTGGTTACCCTTTTGGTAAAAAGGGATGGACCACTTACGACATACAATTTTAAAATATTTCTCAGTCTTGGGATGTGCATTTCATTGAAACACAATTTCCATATGCCCAGCCACTCACTGAACAAACTTTTGCATATGCCCCTTTCCATGTACCCGAAGCATATCATCGTAATCTTGATGATGATGATGACATTTTTCCTGCATCACCAACACTGACCGATATGCCACTATCAGTTTCACATGCTCCTCTACATCACCAATCTGGTTTACCTATGCCAACAGAAACTGTTTCTACGCCTTCCACACCTGAAACAGAGTTGTCTCCTATACAACTTGCATCTCCTTTTGCGCAACCTGTTTCTGATTTTTCTAATCAACAGCCTGGCTCGTGTTCTTCACCATCTGAAGATTCAAATACTTCACTTACTCCTGCAAGTCTTGACTAGTCTTCTTCTCCCTTACTTGGCAAAGGACGGAGGGTTAAGTTACCTTCAGTTAAGCTTGCCGACTATGTGAGCAATACAATTCACGAGGCCTCTAATAGTGATTTTGTAAATTCATGTTGGTATCCATTGGACTCCTACCTTGATCATTCTCGGTTTTCCTACTCTCATAGATTGTTTCTTGCTGCTATCACAACAGACAAACTATTAATATATATGTTAAGAAATATCTCCTAACGTCTATTGTAATTATTGTGTACATAATTTCCTTTAAGTGTATAGCTCAATTGTGTATAAAGACATGTAATCTTGATTTATCAAATAAGTCGATTATACCTAAGTTATTATGGTATCAGAGCAATAAAGATTTTTTTTTCCTTTCTTATAGCCGTTCTTTAGCTCTTCTTCTTCTCTTCTCTTACGCTATTGCCTCATCTTTCTGTTTTAATTTCTTAATCCCTTGTGTCTAAGTCTCCAACACCTTGTGCTTTCACTTTAATCTTCGTCTATATACTTCTCTCTTCGCCACTAATCCTTGGTGTCTCTGATTTTCTTATTATTATATCTCTGCTATTGTTCTTTGTCTTTGTTTTGTGATATCATGTCACAGGGAAGTACATCAACTTACTCCAATTCCTCGACAGAAGGAGCACTTTTCTACAATGGTTCCCATCACGTTTCCCAACAAACTTGGCGAAATGTTTCTAGTCCTTCTATCCCTCCTACAAATCATAACAGGTCTCGGTCTTATGGAAACAACCGCTTTTCTCGTCCATACCAAGGTAGATGCCAGGCGTGTGACACTACCGGACACAGTGCACATTACTGCCCGGATTTCAAGATTGTTCGTGGAGGTACAACACTTGTTTCTTGGCCAACCGTGGGCTCACAGGAACAATTGGCTCAACCATGGTCTATGCCAAATCACAATTGGCAGCCACATGCACATGCTGCTCTTCTCAATAGAGATTCTTCAACTTGGCTAGTGGATTCCGGAGCTTCCCATCACATGACTTCAGACATCAACAACTTAGCTTTTCATTCTCCATACCATGGTGGAGATGAGGTCCTGCTAGGAGACGGTTCGGGTCTCTCTATATCGCAAACTGGTTCTTTGTCTTTACCATCTATTACTCAACCATTTATGCTTAATAATGTTTTGTGTGTTCCATCGCTTGATAAGAATTTAATTTCAGTTTTTCAACTGTGCAATACTAATAATGCTGCAGTTACGTTTACACCGACTTTCTTCCAGGTACGAGATATGAGTAGGGGGCACTACGGCTTCAAGGTCAACCACTTAACGGGACCTATATTTGGCCAAAGTTCAAGTCTGCCACCGTACCATCACTTTCTTATGCTTCGGCTACATCCGCTTCTTTAACGGAATGACATTTACGTTTAGGCCATCCGTCTTTAGCTATTTTAAAAACAACGATTTCACAATTTCAATTACCTATTTCTTCTAAGGCTTTATTGCCTACTCCATGCGTTTCATGCTCTAATAATAAAATGCATAAACAACCTTTCGGTTTTTCTTCTCTCGTCTCTTCTTTTCCTTT
>OVBE01013400.1:0-12737 GCA_900406425.1 Iberis pinnata
TTTTCTCTGTTTTGCATCCAAAAGTGTTTTAAGCCTTTCTATGTTTTTATGCTTTTTACTTTTGTTGCACTTAGGACCTTTTGGTAACCAAAACCCCTTTTAACATTAGCTTGACTTTAAATCATCCAATACATCCACATTGCTTAGTACGCTCCCATNTTGACATAAAAACTCGTCCATACTACAATGATGGGTTGATTGATAATCCATAGGACCGAAAAATCCTACTATCATGTATCTAACAACCACTCGTCCTAATTTAATGTTTGTTGTAAGTCGTGTTAGTCGATTCATGGATAATCTCACAGTGCTGCATCTTGGAGAAACCAAGAGAATCATGAGATACCTAAAGGGGACAATTGATTATGGGACTTGGTACAAGATAGGGAAGGGAAGTGAGCTCATTGGCTACATTGATAGTGATTATGCAAGTGATACTTAAGACAATAGAAGCACTTAAAACCTATAATGACACTTAACCACCGAGGTAGAGTATGTGGCTGCTACAACATGTGCCTGCCAAGCTATTTGGATGAGGAGAATCTTGCAAGAAATTGGACATGAACATATTGGTGAAATGGTGTTTTTGTGACAAGACTTCAACTATTAAGTTTTCCAAGAATGCAGTCATGCATGGAATATCAAAACACATAAGGGTGCGCTATCATTTTCTCAGAGAATTAACCAAGGAAGGTGAAGTCAAGCTTGTGTATTGCAGCACGTAGGAACATCTAGCTAGTGTGATGACAAAAGCTTTGAAGTTGGTTTCATTTCAATGCATCCGAGAAGGAATGGGAATGAGCATTGTGAACTAAACTCTCAAGAAAGTTAAGTTCAAGGGAGGAATTGTTGAAGGTGAAGACTCTTGTGTTTTTGGCGCCAAGTTTCAATAATGATTTATCTCAAAAGAAGTTAATTGTTATTTTTTTATAACTAAGTAGTTGAGTAGTGGAAGCAGTTGTTTCCTTAACAATAACTAAGACCGTTTCTCTTTTGTTTTATGTTTAAGTACTCTCTGCAGTTAATTAATAGAATTAATCTTTGTTGGTATATCTTGTGAGTTTAAAGTATTACAATTGCATAAAGGATATAAATCAGAACTACGCTTGAAAATTTGTAGTTATATGATGCGCGATAAACATGCATTAATTGGTTTAATGGTTTCAGCCTTCGTAAACGGAAATAGAGAAAGGCATTGGACCAATCACTACAAGAATTAAGGAAAAATTCCGATTGTTTTTTTTTACTAATAAAGTAATCGGAAAATTGTATGATAGATTAACGATTAATCTCCAATCAATTCTTGCTAAGTAAATAGTTGTTAATAGTAAAAGATAACTAAAAATGGTCAGAAATTTAACTATAATATTTAGTCAATAATTAGTCAAAATTTTATAGCAAAGTTAATCAAAAATTGATCATAAAAGTTTACTCGTTAGAAATTTGATTGTTTGAACTTGTATTCGACTTATTTCCATATAAAAAAGGAGTAAAAGAGAAAATGATCGTTTTTTACTATTACAAAATTTTCTATTAATTTCTAGTTAATCTACTATTCATAAACTTTTCTGAATACTTCACTATTAATTAGATCACGCTTATGAAAACAAAAAGAGAAAACATCACTTAGCCCCCTCAACTATGTATGTTCAATGATGGTCCACCTAGACTATTCCACCTCATCTTTTCGATTAAAACTCAATCCCTCTACGCAATAAATTGAAACATAATCGTGATTTTTCCTCATAAAATTGAGCTTCCTAATCACAATTACTAACTAAATTAGTCCTTAAAAACCATGATCTAACAAAATTTACCTAAGAAATTCACTTTTCATTTTGATTTTGGAGATTTAGGGTTCTTAATTGAAATCCTCTAAATCGAGATTAAGAACCGTAAAATTTCCAAAATCAAAATGAAAAATGAATTTGCTTATTGTAGAATAGTTTATAGAGGATGATTTAGCTTGTAATTATGATTAAGAAACCTAATTTTGTTAGGAAAAATTGTGATTAAAAAGCCTAATTTTGTCAGGAAAAATTGCAATTAGGTTTCAATTTATTGTGCAGGGGGACTGAGTTTTAATCGAAACGATGATGTGGAATAGTGATGAGATGTGTTTGATTGATTAGAATTCTAAGGAGTCAAATAGTTTGATTGGACCAGCTTTGAACACGCATAGTTGGGGATTAAATGATTTTTTCCAAATAAAAACTTCGAAATATGACTTCTAACAGTATTTATAAAATTTTGTAAATGGAAGCACAACTGCTTAGATGAAGTAGTGGAGGAATTGTGAAAATGATACATTGCCAAAGAATACCCCCACATGCCACTAGTAGATTTTCTTATGGCTCTTTAGTTTATCAAAGTCAACAATATTAGTTTTAGCTATTTAATTATTTTTTTTCCTCAAAACGGCCATTCTATTACTCAAACTTGAGGTGGTCTGGTGAACCAGACCGGAACAGAACAACCAATGTAATATAGAGTCATATGGAAAGAGCGAGCTAACTTAGCTAACTTATCAGACATTACATTTTTTCCTCTAGGGACAAGCTATTTAATTATTTAGTATCTTTTTGTCGTCTTTTATAATATTAATACCGATGAAGATTACAAAAACATAAAGTAAAGACAAAGCTCGCAAATTTTTACCAACGAAACTCAAAATTTTAGGAGACAAAGCCCGCAAATTTTGATAGATAAAACTTGAAATTTCAGGAGACATAGCCCGAAAACAATCGGAAAACAAAGATAAAACACTAAAAGATGAAAAAAAATGTGAAAATTAGAAAAGAAACTGAATGTGAGAATGGAACCCAGAAGAACCAGAGCGGAGAGTCACTCTTGGTAAACAAAGATGAAGAAGACCCACTCTAAACTGAAAGAAAGCTCAAAGGGAAGGTCGCAACAAAACGACCAAGCATAAACTTCCTCTTTTTATGAATAAGATTACCTTGTTGATGAACAACGCATAGACCTTTATTCTGGACCAAGGCTCCTAGACGACAGTAAGATACCAGATAATGTCTAAGGGAGGCGAAGTATAACTCAAAAAGAGAAGACCGGGGAACGCCAATAAGACAACCTCCCATAATAAATGGTTCGATCACACCTAACACGTAGAAACAAGGAGCGGAGTACTCAAATAGTAAATGCCAAAAACCAAAGAAACCGACAAACAATCGATATTGGGTGGGGAACAACAGAGCAAACCAACCAGTAATAGAGTAGGAACAACCAAACCTTGCGACTGAATAACCGAGCCCATCCTAAGACTAGAGAATTACCAAAGCACAAAAAACAGGCTCTACTTCTAATGACGCCACCAAGCCCGACTATAACATCGACACTTCAATCCAAAGCCAAGGAAGTTGAAACCGATCCAAATGACAAGTAAACACCAACCAAAAATTGCAGGTTTAACAAATCCGAAACCGCAAGTTCACTTCCAGAGACAATATAGAAGACACACCCAAGCCGAGCTAGGCAAGACCGAGCGCCGCCACCGAATAAGGTTGAAGAAAATCCATCGAAAAAAACCGGATCTAGCACTGCCTCATACATAGAGAACACGAGTAAAGAAGAGTAAAATGGAGGAGACAACCCGTTCCGATGGCCGAAGTGGTCCGGAGACCGCTCCACGGTCACCACGCTTCCAACCCAGCCGTCGATCTACCACTGTAGACAAAAACCAAGCTTAGGAAAAGAACGCCACTTGCAGCCAATAACAAACAACTACACACCAAAATACGATGAAGAATAAAAAGAGACAAAGGGGGCGGCTACTAGCGAAGTCACGCCGCCAGGCCTGAGCTTGTTAGGGTTTTTGTCTAGGTTTTCGGGCGAGAGAGAAAACGCGTTTGTTAAATTTTTTTCAGTTATTTAGTACCTAAACATATAGTTTTAAAATATTTAATATTTAATTTTTTGTCAAAAATTAATTAAAACATATATAGTGAAAAATTATTAGTCAGAAGTTAGTCGAAAATTGTTGGTTGAACATTACTTGATAATTAGTTAGTAAAACTAATTATTATTTAGTGTGAAAGTAGTCGAATATGAAATATACTTATGACTAATCTTTTTATCGAAAATATACCAATATATTTCTTACTAAAGATTTCGATTAATTTTGTTGACTAAATTATCATCTATTATATTGGCTAGTTTTTGATGAAAAGACACCAATTACTAGATACTAGTCCAAAATGTGACTTATTCTTGTGGCGCAAAAGATTTATAACAAGTTTCGCAGCACAAAATAAAAGAGATTTTCGTTTGGTAGAGCATTTTTTAATTTCTAGACGAAATTTGTGTAACTTGATTTAATTGGTATTCTTTTATCATTTCATCTGGCTAAAATAGTTCCTCTAATTGTATGAATTAGTCTAGAACACTTTTTAATATCATTCAAAAGAGTTTTGCATTGTCTAGTATTTCACCAATTAGTAATTAAAGTTTTCAAAGAGATCAATCCGGACGAAAAGACTATAGATGTGAAGAAGAGTACATATAGCTACCGTAATTCGTAAAAATAAACATGTGATCTTTTGTAAGTCTAGAATGTTTTACCCCGGTCCAAGGCATTTATCATTTTTAAGTTGATCTAATTTGACCTCTAACCATTAAATTCAAATGTATTTTTTTGTCTTTGATATATTGTATTATATTAAGAAAACATACAAACCCATAAAGAGTAGAATAAATCTCACTAGGGGAGAAAGTACAAATCCATATTGAATAAATGCTCTCAAAAGAAAAAAGAAACTATTTTTAAAAGAAAAAAAGTCCTGAATGACCACAGAAACTAGAACAAAATACTTTTCCAGACCGTAACAAACCTAGGATAACCCGATTTATCAGTATCGTACCGAAACGGAAAGGAGGTACTAATATTGTACCCTCATCAATATGATCTATCCAACCTAATAACAATAAACGGATGACTATTAAAACGAAAAAAACCTAAAAGTACAACTGATTAACAAAAGATAATTAAAACATCATTATAAAACATATTATAAAACATGTGGAATAGAAATTGGCGAAGTAGCCAATCAACCATCACATGCTCCCATTCCTTCAACTGTTCCATGCGGCGAGACTCCGACCAACGACCGACATCAACAGAACCGGAGAAGACGGTGTGTACAGCCGACCACAGCATCATCTGATCAATAAATCTTGAATTTGACAGAGAAATAAGAACGTGTGTGCGCCAGCTATGTCGCCGGAAAAAGAGAAGGACACAGAGAGCCGAGTTAACTATATCCTCAACGGCGGACCATCAACCACCGGTATTGAGTGAAGAAGATAAACCGATAGTACCACCATGCAAAGACAGCGAAGAGACAAAAATCATCGACCAAGATCCGAGCCCTCGGAGATCCAAAAGCTGCTCCACCATCATTCTTTTACCATTGTCGGAGGAAGGCACGAGGGGAAGAGAAACAATAGTGGATTCCGTAACCCAGCATGTTGAATGAAAATTTCGACAATGATAAGACTGAAGAAACAAAGAAAAGCGAAGATCATTTACAGATCCGGCCGACGCCGACGAGAAGCCAGACACCGGCGGGAGAAAAGAAAAAAATCGGCGGTAGACTTTCAAAATGGAAGAGAAAGAAACTAGTGAGAGATCTAATCCTTTATGCAAGTTTAAATGTATTCAAAGTTAAAATTTTCAAAATATTTCTTATCACGTCATCAAATTTATTTAAATATAAACTCACATAGCATTTTAAAATTATTAAAGATAAAGTCTTCATCCCTATTCCCTATCCAAGTACCTTTATTAAAGCTATAAATGTAATAATGTTTCAATTAACTGGCCAAGGCGATTTAGATGCTTTACTGTTGAGTCTAGAAGTTTTTAGACGATACGTGGGATAATAATAAAAGAAGTTAGTTAAATATCTTAATAAAAAAGTACATTGACTAAAACGGTTATTAGAACATCTTACTGGTTATTAGAAGATCTTGGTAAGAATATATTGAAGATATATTTTTTGGAGAAGATCGAGGAAGTGGAATAAATAATCTTGAAGAATAAATATAGAGATTATGCATTCAAAGCATCAAAGTTCTGCAACATCTAAAATAAAATAGAGTATTTTGATAAATGAAGTGCTTTTTCATTTGTAGTTAGGTGAATGGGTTGGTGTATGTATGTAATTTGTGATTTGGGTAGTTTTTGAGAAAAAAATTTATTTATTGCCAAAAATAACCCTCCTTTAATACATTATTAAACTATAAAATCTTGAATTAATATTTTCTTGAATTTTTTATTTTTCCATTGTATTATTGATTATGGAAATACACAATTTCCATAATTGTCTTTTATTGGATATAGAAATTTGTAATAAAATTTAAAACATTAAATAATATTCACATATGGATTACTCTACACTCTACGTGAATATCATATTAAGAGAGAGTATCTTCTCATATTAGCCACTTTATGATTCATTATTTAAGGATTTTAGTATATTGGTAATCACTTTCATTCAAATTTCATTGGAGAGGTGAATATGTGAATGAATGTATTCAGATAAAGAAAATATATGCACATAAATTGTTCATGTGAATGATAACTTACACACATGAATGTTAAGTTACACATGTCAATAAAATTGATTCACATAAACCAAATTTGTGTTCAGATATTTTTTATATGAATGGTGAAGTTTTATCTGTTAATGAAACTGATTCACATCACCCAAATCTGGGCTCAATTTTTTACTATGAATGATGAAGTGGTATATATGAATGAAACTCATTCACGTGAGAAAAATATGTGCTCATAATTGTCTCTGTGAACTAGACCGATGTATTCGTGAGTTAATACATGCTGTAAGAACTTATAAAAGAAGATGAAGAGCCCGACTTAATAGATACGATAAAAACCGTCACAATATGACCGAATTCAATAGAAATTGAGATGAAGATCTTGAAATATACAAACGAGATATAAAACCAAAACACCTTGAAATGAAGATGACACAAATGAAAAACTCCTCAATAGATACACATTTTCATATACAAAAGGAAAAAAACTGTGAGATGTGAAGATCCCAAAATCATGATATTGTATAATCTAGATGAGTGGTTGAGGTCCACCGGCGCTGAAAACTCTTAACCCGCGACTTGCATTGACGTCCTTGCCGGATAATATGAAAAACGCTTTCAATCTCCACCGGAAAATGACTAAGAGAATTTGTCTCTCGTGACTTTTATAGATGTCTCGTAAGATGTAAATTGCCTTTGGAGAACTAGTAGGTAAAAAATTGTAGGAATTTTTTACTTTCCATATTTTGATTAAAATATTAATATTTAAAATAAAATTATTTACATAATATAATTATTAAATTATAAAGGATTTGTCTAATATTAATTCTAGAGATAAGATAGTAATTTTAAATGGTGAAAGTACCTAAACACCAATGAATATAAAATACACATATTTTCCAAATTAACAAAAGTAAAAGTGTCTATATGGAAAAAAATTTCAATAAAATAACCCATGGAGACTGAAAATAGAATCGATGATTCAGAATATCCAAAATAACCACAAGATTCAAAGGATATTCGACATGAAATAACTTAGACACAACTAATACACTATTAGCAGTAGCACACTAACTCGTTTTAAAAACATCAGCCCAGCTCTGATGGTATTCTCCCCCTGTTTGAGTGCACATTCATATAAAAATATTTGGCAAGTAGGTAAAAACATATGATGTGTCAGTAAACATACCTTGAAGTATTCACATTGTCAATCTCAACGTCAATGAACACCAAACTCAAACAAGGTTCCCTCTTGGTTTTCCTTCTCGAGTTTACAGATTCAAAAGCAGATGTTATGAACTTCACACTCTGTGACCTCATAGATCGGATGATGAAGAGAAAATTCAAAAAAAAATTGAGAGAAAACTGTGACAAGAGAAATTGCGATAATGAGATAGAGAATCTCAAAATGACCTAGCTGTTATGCGGGAGAGACATGTTATTATTCTCACACAAAAGATTAGTCCAAGATGGCCTTTCTTGATTTTAAGCTCAAGCTAAATATCAGAGTAATATGAATGTTATGACATGATCCAATAAGCAGCACTTTTCGTAACTTTGCATACATTGAGGCTCAAAATGTCAATGATTGAACGAGGACCCCATGAGTATCAATGAGCAGTTCAACCAAAAACCAAAAAAACTTGACTATCAAATTAAATAACAAGGGTTAGAGAGAGAGAGAGGTTTAGTAATTGTATGAAGCACAAATCAAAAATTTAGACTACTTACAACTTGTAACTCTAATGAATAGTTCTTTCTCAGCTGAGTAGTTATCACACCACTAGATCACTCAGCATGTAATCGTCAGACTCAATCACATAGGCTTTTATTTTGAGTTTATTTTTCGATCTCATGTAGTTTACATAATCACACACCCGTTCGAGCTTTATTTTTTGGGTTGACATCAGTACATACCTCCCCCCCACCCCAAACTTTATACACCCAAACACAAACTCAACCAAGATGTCCTTTCTTGATTTTAAGCTCAAGCTAAATATGAGAGTAATATGAATGTTATGACATGATCCCATAAGCAACACTTTTCATAACTTTACATACACTGAGGCTCAAAATGTCAATGATTGAACGAGGACCCAAGAGTATTAATGAGAAGTTCAACCAAAAACCAATAAAAACATTACTATCAAATTAAATAACAAGGGTTAGAGAGAGAGAGGTTTAATAATTGTATGAAGCACAAATCAAAAATTTAGACTACTTACAACCTGTAACTCTAATGAGTAGTTCTTTCTCAGCTGAGTAGTTATCACACCACTAGATCACTCAACATGTAATCGTCGAAATCAATCATATAGGCTTTATTTTTAGTTTATTTTTCGATCTCATGTAGTTTACATAATCACACACCCGTTCGAGCTTTATTTTTTGGGTTGACATCAATACACCCCCCCCCCCACCAACTTGTTAACACTTTAGTCTGCTACCCAAATTTACACTCCTCTTTACCATACCCCCTACACTATTTGATATCATCAATTTACCACATTAGCGATCAATTACTCTAATTTGAGTTTAAAAAACTTTTAAATGTGATTAGAAATTGCGTTTACATTAAACCATCATATTATCAAACCCGAAATCCAATTGACCCAACCTAATAACTTAACCAAAATTGGATCGTACCATCAAACCATCATTGGTGAGTTCTTCCTATGATTTTGACTTTTAATTGTTCTGTCTACATTGGGTTAATACTTCAATCATATTCGATCTTTTGATTTGTTAGGCTAAACTTATGGCTACCCATCTACTCTTTTGGATGTTTAGGTAATTTAATCGCACAATGACCTCTCGTTAGGGAAGTTCATGTAAGAGAGAAAATTTTCGGAGTTCAAAACGAGTATTCTTAGTGACGACTATGTTTTGGAGATTCAAAAATTCACCGGAGGAAGTACAAGATTTTGATGTTTCACATCGAAATTACAATCTAATTAAGGTATTTAGAAATCTCCATTGTATCCCAACCACGCTTGCTCTTTTTGTTGTAACAGTGAATTTCATTTTTGAGTTTAGGAAGAAGTTTCAGGAAATCAATCTCAGTTGAAGCAAAATGTCATTTCACTTTCAGTTGTTTCTTCAACCTAATAACTTAACCCTATATTATTCTGTATTTTTGTTTCAAATAAGATGTTGATTATATTTATAACCAAATTGGGTTAGGTTACTAAGTTTGTTTAATTGGATTTCGGGTTTGGTAATAAGATGGTTTTATGTAAACGTAATTTCTAATCGTATTTTAAGTTTTTTAAACGCTGATTAGAGTAATTGATCACAAATGTGGGAAATAGATGATATCAAATAGTATAGGAGTTTGGTAAAGAGGAGTGTAAATTTGGATAGCGGATTAAAGAGCTAACAAGTTGAGGGGGGGGGGGAATTTAGGNTGGGGGGTGTCCTGATGTCAACCCTTACTTTTTGTTTTGTGTAGCTATTTCTTAGTCGAGTAGCTGTCACATAATTTTTATTTTCTTATTTAAGCTTCTCAACTCGGTGTGATTATGTAATTCACCTACACCGACAGTGGTCACATTTAGATCTAAAAATGTTTTTATCATCTTAATCCAAGGTGAGTGTCGATCTTTTAGGTTACTAAAGAGAAACTATTTATCCTTTATAGATAGTTATCAAGATCATATGTAGAATGTTTTTATCATCCTAATCTAAATCGAGTGTCTTTCACACTAGATACACACAATTTTTCCTATATGAGATTATACCTCCTTTCAACCTAAGTGACTTGTCATATAGAGGTTTTGATATGAAAACTATAATACACAGATCCATGAGTTATGACTTTTTCTTTACCCTTCACTCAAAAACAAATACAATTTTAGGGAAATTCACATATCTCGATTGCTTTACGCAAGAGAAGAAAACAACTAAGATCAATGAGTTTTGTGAAAATATCTGCTAATTGATTTTTAGAAGACACTTTCTCAATGATAACAAGTTTTTCCTCAACTAATTCAAGTCAAGGAAGCTCAAGATCAACTTCAAGTTCACAAAAATTACTCACTCGATGATGTCATAGGAGAGTTACATGAATGTTCCTCAGATTCATGAGTTTCATCTTGCATGTTTGTTATGTTCAGAACATAGTGTCTTATTCCTTCTTCGTAGTGTGATACTTTGAAAAATGCATAAGGAATTCTTGTAATATGCCGTAAACAACCCCTGTAAAAGTACCATGGAGTTATTTCAGCATCAGCTGTTGTGAAGGCGACATCACATTGACATTCCTCACTCACGTCTTGAGTGATTTATGATAAAGAAAAATTGCATATTTGATTTCATTCATCTCCTTTGGTTTGGGTTGTGTCATACTTGAAGTCTGAATTCTGGTTTTTATTTCTTTCCAATGTCTGACATGTATGTTTAGCAACCCAGAAATATTCGAACCTGCATAGTTCACAAACCACAACTTTCATTTTCCATGCTTGATAAACATGATCCTTCAATTTCTTGGTCATGTTACATTTCAGAGTGTCTCTCACACTCATTATGTGAATCTCTTTTGGTTGATAACGTTGTTGACTTTCACAACTCTGATGTGGTGTCTGTCTTTGTATCATATGTTGTGTTAAGTTATTTCTTTCCACTTGATGATGCAATTTCTTTACTACTACGAAGTTGGATAGAGTTGAAGTATCAACATGGTCAGATGACGTGTGGCCATTGTATCCCAATCTCCAATTCACTTTTGGAGGTTATTTAATGGATAGAATCTTATCTATATCTTTGGTATCACTGTTGAGCATCATGATTTTCTTGTGATTTTCAGTAAGTTGAATCTCTCATTATTCGTCCAATTTTTCATTTGTTTGATTGTCTCTTGAAGTTGAACATTCTTTTTTGTTTCTTCTTTTAACTCTTACTAGATCGTGTCTAGGATAATATTTTACGAAACTTTTCTAACCAAGTGAGTAAGTACATCAAAGATAACCATGTTCCTCCACTAGTCATGTACTCATGTCTTGAGTAAAAGCTTATTTAGACATTATGTAAACCTCATCGAGTCATATATACTTCAGCTACATGTTAGAAAGTATTTTTTCATTCCTTCTTAAGGATATTGGTAAAATAATAATTGTTTGTAAGGGTTACAGAAAGAGTTTGTGATAATATGTGATCCATTACAAGCTGGATATGTTTAAAACTAGTTCCTTACCTTACTTTTAGCGAAAGAGAAACGAATGGTTTGGTTATTAAGTAGTTAATGTCAATATCATGGTTACAAGCATATTCGAATGAGTTGTAGCCAGTAGCCTCATAAGTTAACGTCAATACTTTAAGAGGTTATGGTTATATAACTATTATAATTACTTTACATGCATTTTATAAAGAAAAGTCTTCGATATATTATAAATTAAAGGATACGTACGTCCAAAAGGTTCCGAGTGTCCAAAATCCATTCGAAAACTTAAAGCTAAAGATATTTTTCTGCAAGAAATATATCTATCCCTCCTTTTCATTTCCGTTGGTTTTCAAATACTTTTACTTTTGCTTCTCTCTCCCAATTTCCTCATTTTTTTTTTTCAAAAAATTAATTTACTTAAATGTTTTGGCAAGAAAAGCTCGCCAAAGCAACCTTTGTAAAAAACCTGGATAGTTAATTAACAAGCTCCGGTTGGCCTTTGAATTACATGTGATAAAAGGAGATAAAACTAAGAAAATCACACAATTTAAAGCTACTTTTATTTAAGAAATTTTTATCAAAATGATAGGTTAAGAATTTAATCATAAACTAATATTGCAGAGAACAATTCAATGTAGCACAACAAAGGATATCGAATCCACAGAGACCAGAATAGTACACGTTCAGTTTCAGTTTCAAATCTAGCTAAAGAGAGAATAATTAAGTGGTTGTGAATCAAAATGGTAAATTGAAAACGGTTTAAACTTATAATATCAAAACGCTAGGTATTAGGGAAATCCGTAGGTATTCAGGTTTAAAGTCAAGTTAACATGCATGATTTGAATTGAAAATAGTTCTCAACATGAAAAAAGAATAAAGAATAATCTTCTCTCGGAGTATTAAACCCTATGTTCAAATTGCCAGAGACAAACTCTCGCCGTCTTTAAATCAATTCGATCATGCATTGCAATCATATTCAATTGTTCATAAGCATTTAAAACAATAC
>OVBE01013401.1:0-12737 GCA_900406425.1 Iberis pinnata
TTAGACACCACATGAATTCATTTGATAACAAAAATCAATTACCTAAACTATTCACTTTGTCTTTTATCTTTAAATTATCAAGTTTTTAATTTTTGTTGATTTTTTCTAATTACTATCGACTTTTATTTGACTTTTTAAATTGTGCATGTTTGAATGTTTAAACCAACAATCTTAATGGCATAGACTAAGCATGATTCACATAGGATTAATGAGTTGAACTTTACCTGAATTGGATGATATCTTAAGTACTTTAATGACATAATTAAACTTAAGTATTTGCTAGACAATAGATTAGCAAATCTTTGTTTATCATCTTCTGAATGCATGATCGATTTTTTGTTCCAGATTTTTCTAGGAACAAATGCCCAATCGAGCACATAAGTGCTTGATAGTGCAATCAATTAGTGAAGTGCTCGATCGATCGCCAAACTGCACGGTCGATCCCTTTGTTCTAGAACTTGACCAATTCTTCTGTTTTGCTATGAAATGCATCCTTTACTCCAAAACGACCCGAACACTTAGAAACCTAAAAATATAGCAATTTGCAATGAAAATGCTTGGAATAATACCGAATAACATACATAATTGCCTACTATTATGCATCAAAACCGAGTAATATCAATTCCCCAAACTTAGATTTTTGCTTGTCCTCAAGTAAAGCAAGATTAAATCCAGAGAAGAGGTTTAAAAAGGACCACGCAGGAATTCACATAATCTTAAAAACCCTAAATTCAGATGTCAAACTAAAGACACTAATCCAAGACGACCACTACGAATATACTGTTTACCACCACATAACCAACAATATGCATTTTACTCTAAATCTCGAATCAATCAAACTATCAAATCATATCAACCTACTCATTTAAATTCATTCAAGTATAAAAATGGTGCATTCTTACTTATGGGGTATCGATCATCGCGCTTGGGTATCCCTTCTATTGAAATACCCATACCAAAGAGAGCATCAATCAACTTTCGGTCCTGATCTTTTTTCTCCTTTCTCACTTCTCTTTTCTTTTCTTACTGCCCTTTTTTATTTCTTCGCATTTATGCGCTTTTATTTCTTTTACTTTTCATTCATTTTTTTAGCAGCCGATTTTTCTGGGATTGACTACATATTTCTAGATCACGCTTTCAATCCTTTTTCTGTACCGTTTTTTATTTCTGAAGGGATAAAGAGAAAGGACTCGTACCGTACTGAAAGAACTTGTCATTTTTACAGAACACTGAAGAGCAGGATACCTAGCTTTCTTAGTATACCAACACCATAAGTAAGAGAATTTAATATCAAATTAAGTCTTATCATAGTTGAGCTAGCATCAAATTATCAACAATTCAAAAGATCAGAATTTTCAAATGCATATTAATCAATCAATAGGGTTCCAATCCTAAATCCAACAGTTAATATGAGTCAATAATCAAATAGAAAAAGATCCTGAATTCACACTAGGCTAGAAATCACCACAGATTATGGCATCATTCCTTCGACTCTATTAGACTCTTCTAAACCAAAAATAAAAAATTTGAAAAATTTTATCCAAAAAAGACAAAACATCAAAACGTAGTTAGTATCATTACACCCTCCTCCAGACTTACTTCACACCGGGACGATGTGAAAATAAACCCAAGAGAAGGGATAAGAACAACCAGAATCAATAGAGAATTATGCAAGAGGTGAAAATAAAAACAATACTATATATGTTTAAGAGAAAGGAAGATAGTAATGGTGAAGTATCCTCAATATGAAATCCGTTCCAAACTTGCTATCTCACATGATCGGGTTATTTCTTGGAACTGCTATCTCTGCAAAATGAACAAACACTCAAGAGAGGTGTTAGTGTTCTTTCAATTTGAAGCACATAATAGAATGGTTATACAATGATTGAGAAATGCTAACTCGGAAGCTAAGAAGAATCACTTGTAAGAGGAACCATTAAGAGCATAATGACCGGGCAATACTAATCAAAAATTAGCAAGAATCATGTGTGAGATGCACTATTCAAAATAGTTCTAAGGAACCAATCAAGTCGGTAAGTAAAGATCAGTTATCAAGCAATACTAATTAGAATTAGCAAGAATCAAGAAATACTTAATGAAAATTGTCCAACTGATCACAGTTATAAGATCAACTCAAATCAAAACATCAAGAAAAGTGATTAATGGTGAGCAATGATCTCAGCAATACTAATTGACATTAACAAGAATCAAGAGAGAAACCATTAAGATAACTAACAATTCAAGTGAGATGATTAAAAATGAAAATAGAGTAGAGATAACCTGAAGTGACTTGAAGATCCTTCACTAGTTATAACATGAATCACATAGAACTCAAAACTAAAAATAAGTAGGTTAAGACTAAAACTGACTCAAAATTTGAAAAAACAACTAATCTAAAACACCAAATAGTGGGTTGCCTCCTACTCAGCGTTTGTTTAACGTCACTTATCTTGATGGTACTTACCTCTAAGTTGGGATTGAATCGACATCCAGAGATGCTCCATAACAAGCTCCAAAATCAGACACCTTCAGCTTCAAAACCTTACTCATTGCCTTCTTTGTAACATTCATTCCTTGTTCCTTAAACTTTGGGGTGGATAATGCTCTAAGCTTTGAGAATGGTTTTGAAAAACCCTTGCTTTTTACCTTATACTCTATTGTACCTCCAACTATTGCTTGAGGAATTAAAGTCACTTGAGGGTCCCTTTTTGTTTTCTTTGGTTTCCCTTTGACCTTCTCATTGACCTTTGGAACGGCACTCTTAGTTGAGATTTGAGATTCTTTGTGAAATACTTTAACAACTACACTCTTAAGTTCATGTTCAATATGAAATTCATTCTTCACCTCTTCTTCTTTTACCATAGTTAGCCTGGGTATCCCCTTTGGAGGAAACGCTGGATAGAAAACCCTTTTCTTGATGTTCTTCAGGGATATACGTTGAGTAGGTAGATCAACAACGACTCCTACAGTTGCAAGAAAGGGTCTCCCTAGAACCAAAGGTTCATCTTGGTACCCATTCATCTCCAAGATGTGGAAATCAACATGAACGAGAAAATTCCAAATTATACCAATAGATCAGAGATAAACCCACTAGAAGATACAATAGAGTCATTAGCAAGCTTAAAGGTCTTCTTAGATGGTTTGACACCTGAAATTCCCAATCTTTCTGCAACAGTTATTGACATAATGCTCACATTAGCTCTAGTATCATAGAGTGAATATGTTAATTCTACTCCATTAATCAAATAAGGAACTAAAAATTTCCCAGGGTTTTGTAGCTTACGAAGCTTCTTAAGTGGATTTGGTTGCTTCCCAATCATCTCTTCATCCTCAAACTCTGATCTAGGCTTTGTAGGTTTCACTAGATAGGGAATTCTGGGAGGAAGGATCGATGGATCCCTAAAGGGATCGATCAATCTCCACATTTTTTTAGTTCAACATTGTATGCTCGATCGAGCATCGTATGCCCGATCGGGCGTTTGGCTTTGATTCTTCTCCGACTAAAAGGATCAATCGGGCTAAAGATGTGCTTGATCGATCAAATGCTCATGGAATTTTTTCACCATAGTGCTCGATCAGGCAAGGAGTGCCCGATCGATCTCCTCTTCCGAAATTGAATTGCTCATCGTGCGCTGATCGCTCGATTGTGCACTAGTCTCTTCTGAATCTTTTTCCAACTTCTAAAATTCTGGATCATGTTCCAAATCACCCATTTGTTCTGTCAAATCAACAACTAAAGACTTACAATAACCTTTTGGATTATCTTCAACTTTCCCAGGAAAGACACCAGCTTGTCTTTTCACAGTTTCAGAAGTTTGAGCAACTTGAGTATCCAAATGTTTCACATGTGTAGAAAGAGCTTCAAACTTTTGGTTAAATTCCTTTACTTCTCCTGGGATTGTTGTTGTCCTTCTAAGAGTTGCTTAAACATCATTTCTATTTAATTGCTTTGATGAGCTTGAGATTGAGGTGGTTGTTAGTAAATAGGCTGAGAGGTTTGTTGAAACCGCCTGGATTTGAGTTCTGCACAAAGGGCTTTTGCTGCTGAGTCGGGTAAACTTGATCATGAGGATTTTCTACATTAGTACTTATCCAAGAGAGATTGGGATGATTATTGTTGTACCCTTGACTGTATACCCTTTGACCTTGGCTATTAATATAGATCACTTCCTTTTCAACTCCCACAGTATTTTTCTCCTGAACGGCAAAGTAATCAACTTCTAGATCTTCAGCAAAGCTAACTTGTTTCGGGTTTTGATTCTTGAGAAGTTGATTAAGCAGTCCTTTCATATCTGAGAATTCGCTTTTTATCTCTGAAAGTTCAGAGTTAGAAGAAGGTGTAGGTGCTTTTGTTCGAATATCAAACTCTGGGCAGTGATTGCTATTGCTAGTCGCAAGGTTCTCTATTAGGCGATATGCATCTGGAACATGTTTTTCCATAAAGTCTCCATCGCTGGCTATATCTAATAACCACTGGTATTTCTGATCAATGCCTCTATAGAAAGTGTTGAGGAGACTTACATCTGAGAAACCATGATGTGGGAAATCACGAAGAAGCTCTTGGAACCGTTCCCAAGTTTCATAGAATGATTCCATATGACTTTATGCAAAACCAAAGATTGTGTTCCTTAATGTGTTGGTCCTAGTGGTGGTGAAGAACTGTTTGAGAAACTTGGCCTTGCAATCATCCCAAGTTACAATAAATCCAGCAAGTAAAGATTTCAACCAGCGAAGCTCTCTCTCAGCTAGAGAATGACAGAACAAGCTGCATAACATAAAATCATGTGATACCCTAGTGAGTTTGGTAGTAATGCAGATGTCCGTAAAAGTGTCAATATGATCCATTGGATGCTCATTTGGTAAACCACTGAATTGGTTGTTACGGATCATCTGAACGAGATGGATGGGAAATTGGTACTCCCTTCGCTGAGGTTATGGAGGTTGGATAGGGTTCCTGTTTGCATGGAATGCTTGAAGATTGTTGAATGAACCAACTAGAGGGTGGTTCTGAGCATTACGCTGATTAGAAACTCTTTCCGTATCTCCATACAAGATAAAGTTTCTTGCATCGATGTTCTGAGGAATGGGGTTTTCCGGTGGAATTTGGTTACCATCAGCTCTTTGTTGGCCTTGTGGCAGTTGATTGCTGTTAGGACCACCTTTCTCTTGATGGAGGATCAGTTGATTAAGTCCAAGAGGCGGATCGTTTTGACCTTCGGGTGCGACCGAATTGTTCAGAGTAACGTTTTCAGCCATTGAATTGGATGAATTTGCGTCTTTCTTTGCTTTCCGATTCGAGCGTTCGATCTTTGCGAGTTCTGAGTTACTGAGGCTGAGTAATTCAGAGGATTTTTCAGATCTTATGATCATACACATGTAAAACAAAAACAAGAAGAAAGAACAAGATGAGTACTGTAAAAAGAAAAACCTTAGAATAGACTCTTAATAAAACTTGAAAGGCACTATTAGTCCCCAGCAACGGCGCCAAAATTCTGATAGGTTAAGGATTTAATCCTAAAACTAATATTGTAGAGAACAAGTCAATGTAGTACATTAAAGGGTCGAATCCACATAGATCAGAAAGCACACGGTTTAGTTTAATCTCAAATCAAGCTAAGATATAGTAATTAAGTTGTTGTAATGAATTCAAAACGATAAAATAAAAGTGGTTGTAAACAATGAAATAAAAGCGCCAGGCATTAGGGAATTCCACATGTATTCAGGTGTAAAAGCCAAGGTTAACATGCAGGATTTTGCTTTGAAAATAGTTCTCAACATGAAAGACATAAATATAATAATCTCTTCTCAGAGTATTAAATCCTATGTTCGAATTAGTAGAAAAAAACTCTCGTCGTGTCTAACTAATTCAACTATGCAATAAAGTTCAAATTCAATTGTTCATAAGCATTCAGGACAATACTCTCGCAAGCAAGAACACTTATTCATCTAGATTAGATCAGACTTCTAAACCAAATCTTTTTGCATTTATAATTCTAATATCAATGAACTAGTTAGCTATTCTAATTCATGCATTAGGAACAAGTTTTGATTAAGAACCTAACAATTTCAACCCTTTATGATAAACCCTAATATTCAAACCTGGTTTCCCTGGGAAACCTAAAATCTAACTAGAGAACTACTCAGACATTGAAAAGTAAACACAAATCAATCTCAAATAAGGACTCATAATTGCAAAACAATAATAGATATTGAAATATGGTTCAGAAATCTTCTCCCAAATACATAGTTTCAGAATCTCCTCTCCCTTAGTAAAATCTCTAATAGAATAAAGCTTCATGAAAACAAATCAAGCCATAAGGCTTATATAGTGCTAAAAATTAAATAATTAAAATAATAAAAACTGATAAACTTGAGGACTTGAGTGGAAAATTGGAAAATCTCTATTTCTTATCGGGCAGAGTGCTCGATCGATCTTCTGAATGCATGATCGATATTCTGTTCCGGATTTTTCCAGGAGAAAATGCTCGATCGAGCACACAAGTGCTCGATCGTGCAATCATTTATTGTAGTGCTCGATTGATCGCCAAAATGCACGATCGATCTCTTTGTTCTGGAACTTGACCAATTCTTCAGTTTTACTCTGAAATGGATCCTTACTCCAAAACGACCCGAACACTTAGAAACCTTAAAATATACCAATTTGCAAGGAAAATACTTGGAATAATACAGAATAGCAGACATAAATGCCTACTATTATGCATTAAAACCAAATAATATCATAAAATAACTAGGATAATTGGGACTCTTATTTGAAAGGTACAACTGGTACAACTAGGTGAACTAACTTAAATGAAGCAACTTGTATACGAGTGAATGTTCTCCATGGTACCAAATATTTGTGTGTTTTACCTAGTACTAGGCAGTCCCATAAAAATATTTTATTTGCTTCTTCATATAAATTTAAATGATATTGAATAAATAATATAATATATGTGAATTTATTATTAATTTTTTCTTATTTAATTATAAATATACCAATTTAAATATATTTACATAGAATTTTGAATTTAATAAAATATATACAAATAGGTAAATTTACGTTTTATAAAAGACAATTAAAATTTGTATTTTCTTGTTTATAATCTAATACTTGTTAAAAAAAAATATAAAGTATTAAAAAGAATTAGAATACTTTTCTTTATCTTTAAAATTAGAATATAGAGAAAGACTAATCATTATTGGTTACACATATAAATTTAAATCATGTTATTTTGTAAACAAAAAATGCAAAATATGTATAAAAAATCAATGATAAAAAGAATCAAAATAAAATTACATGTGCAAAAAAGGATTTGTAATGGAAGCACTTAATAAAGTATAATATGTTTAATACAAAATTGCAAAATGAGGTGGTTCAACCACTTTCTCTTTACTTAGGACCGACATTGGTTTTACCTCTGGATTGCATATCAAAGAAAGGTAGATAACAAAAGACGTGGTATCTATCGGCGGGTGAAAATTAAAGAAGATCTACATGGTATTTAGACATTTTTTAAGATAATGCTGGAATAACTATTATTAACAATTAGTAAACTTGAATAACTTATCTCTTTATGTAATAGGTTTTGAACGCTGTATCTTTCTAACAATGTTACTTTCAAACCGTGTGGATCTACGACATCAACAACACTTTTCTGGGAAGCCCAAAGAGAGTTTTACACATTTTCCTCAAAATCTTTGAAGTTTCAATGCTTTTCTATGGCAATTTCATTTACCTAACAAATAACTTCCAACGTGTCAATATCTCCAGACTTGGTTAACGTGCTCAAACCTGGTCTCTAATCATTCTCAGGCTCCTAGGAGTAGAGGATGGCGTCTAACACAGCCCTTGAGAACATTCCAAGAACCTGCAAATGAGGATATATAATATTGCGTTGCATGCAATAACAAGTCAATCATACTAACAGTAATGCATTGGATCCCATAAAAATAGTGGTGTGCCGGTATCTACAGACTTGGTTAAAGTATCCGAGATCCTCTCCGTTCCATACAGATAATCAAATTTATGATCCGTTCACACGAATAATACACATTCATCATTCACAAATAATTTATCATTCACGAAACCAAAAAGTACCCAAATACAAAAAATTATAAAGTATCTTTTTAGAAAATTATAAAAATTTTTAGTACCATATTATCTAATTTTCTTTATTATTTATGTAACTGTTTAACAAAATAAATATATACATATATGTGTAAAACGAAGCGGATCGGATACTCGACTTATAAAATTATAATATTTGTTATTTGCTTTGTTTTTGACAGATACTTAATTTTGATATTTGTTTTCCTATATAACTTTATGGATATCTATATTTTATGGATCGAATCGAATCAAAAAGCTAATCGGAGTGGATCTTACAGATATTTTGCCCAGCCCCCAGCCCTAATTGCGCCGCATGTACGAACGAGTGCAATCATATCAACACTAATGCACGGGATCTCATTAGAACCTCTGCAGTTAAATGTGCCTGGTTGAGAGCAGTACTCCTCATGTTGCACGTCATTTAATGTTTTTCTATTTTTCGTATGTCGTATTTTCATAACAACGCTACTCTTAAATTTTGTGGACCTACGACGCCGATAACCCCTTTTTTGGAAAACCCAAAAAGAGCTCTATGTCTCTCTAGTATAAAGATCGAAGTTATGAGTTACCAACTTGAAGGGGTATTAGAGCATCTTCAATGATGGTATCTCATTTTGAGTATCTCAGAACTAAATCAAAAGAAAAACCAATGCCCTGAAAACCAATACCAATACCAAAATGCAAATGTGAAAATTTCAAAACAAAATGCCAACCAAAACCTGTTTAAGTTTACAAAATTACCTCTCATCTTCTTCTTCTTCTTCTTCCTTGTTCTTCTTCATCTGCATCATCTTCTTCTGGCCATTAATCTGCATCATTATCTTCTGAATCATCTTCTTCTTCGTTGTTCTTCTTCATGTGCATCATTATCTTTTGCATCACCATCTTCTACATCATCTTCTGCATCATCAAGCTGCATCAACTTCTGCATCATCAAGCTGCACAAACCAGAACCAAATTAAGTTAACAAACTTAACACATAAATATCTATTGATCCATAAATGAGAAGCATCAAGATACAAATACATTCAAAACACTTAACAAAGACAAATTGAACAATAACTTAAAGTCATTACATTCAAATACGATTACATTTAACATGATCAATTTAAACTGAACATAGTTTGAACACAGACAAAAAATGAACCAAAATGAACAAAGACACATTCAAATCCATTTACATTCACCATAAAAGAACACTTAAACACTTAAATAGAAAAAACACTTAAACAAAAACCCAAACACCTAAACTAATCATCAAGCATTTTCCTTATGAGCTTGTCCTTCAAAGCACTTTCAAGCCCTGAAAGTGTTTCTTTCCTAGCAAGTAAACTCTCTAGCAACCATGTCCTACTCAACTCTTTCTTCATTTCTAAGTCCTTCTGTTTAATTTCCAAAATATCCTGAAATGTTTGTAGTGAAGAACTCTCACTCTGGGAAGTTTCCACATTATGTTTCTTCTTTTCTCCAGAAGATTTTGCAGCCTTGACAGCTTGAGGCCTTCATTCTGTTTCACCTGCCTCTACTGCAGCAGTCTTGGAGCTTCCTTCATCATCAACCTTTCTCCTCTTATTGTTTTCAGCAATTCCAGCAGTAGATAACACCACTTTTGATCATGTCTAAGCTCAACTCAGCAATGCTCAAGGTTAAACTTTGACTTGTGATCTTGGAGGTACAACTCATAAGCCAGCTTCAATATATCATCATTATTTTGTCCACTCCTTCTCTACCTTGTAGCTGCCTCATAACAACCTACAAACTTGCACACTGAGTCATTGATCTTGGCCCATCTTTGCTTGCAATTCCCTGGTTCTTTTTTAAAAAATCCAGCAAGCTTGGAAGCAGCATTAAAATAAGCATTGATCCTCTTCTAAAAGGCATTGTGCTTCTGCTCATTTCCAATGATAGAGTATTTGCTAGTGCTTAACCAAGCACTACACAAGACAGTATCTTTCTNGTTTTCAGCAATTCCAGCAGTAGATAACACCACTTTTGATCATGTCTAAGCTCAACCCAGCAATGCTCAAGGTTAAACTTTGACTTGTGATCTTGGAGGTACAACTCATAAGCCAGCTTCAATATATCATCATTATTTTGTCCACTCCTTCTCTACCTTGTAGCTGCCTCATAACAACCTACAAACTTGCACACTGAGTCATTGATCTTGGCCCATCTTTGCTTGCAATTCCCTGGTTCTTTTTCAAAAAATCCAGCAAGCTTGGAAGCAGCATTAAAATAAGCATTGATCCTCTTCTAAAAGGCATTGTGCTTCTGCTCATTCCCAATGATAGAGTATTTGCTAGTGCTTAACCAAGCACTACACAAGACAGTATCTTTCTGTTGGTGACCATTTCTTTCTAGGATCTCTCTTCTCTCTTATCCCCACTCTCTCTTCAACACCCTCATCAGCATCATCACTCATTTGGGTATACAGAGGGACTTGTGATGATCCAAGTCCCTGGTCAAGGGGTTGAGAGGCTTGCCTAGTTAAAAGGTCCATGAAATTTGAGGGTTGAGAAGAAAATCGATGTGAGATTGAATATATGGATTGAAAAGGTTTTGTGTCATGATTCATAAGGTTTTGTGTTATAACATAGGGTTAAATTAGTTTGTGTTTTATAGGATAAGTTTTATGTATAAAATTTTTATCTTTTAAAAATAACATCCAATATAAAGTAACGTTAACTCCTATTCCATTAGATTCATCTTTAACTACCAAATAATCAATTGACAAAGACTAAACACTCATTCCTAACCCACACAACTGAACTACCACACAGTCTAGTTAAACTACAACTAAACCTTACCTAAACCCTTAACTAAGCTACAACTAAACATGTAACTAAACCCACATTATTATACTTTGTGGATCATTTGCAGAAAGCTCCATCTGCTGTTGCATCCACCATCCTTTGCTCCTTAAACGTGTGCCTAACCAAAATAGATAATCAGAGAAATTAGATTAAAATTCAGAATGAAATCATAGATCAAATGATAAATGAACTATGTATGATTCACTGAATATATGTTTGGTTTATACTTTAAAAACACTAATCGCACAAAATCTAAGATCAAATCTAGAATCAAATGAGATTTTAAATCCAACATTAACAACAATATGGAATTTCAGAACTCAAAACAAATCAAGACTATTCAATGTATGTAACATCAAAACCGCTTTAACATTATAAAACCAAAAGCTAATTCATCGATTGTAGGTTGATTCGAGCCCTAAAGTCTATATGGTGAAATCTCAAAATCTGATCGAAAACAAAGAGAAGGAGACGAGTACTTAACCTGCAACTCGTCTACGGCTCGGTTAAGCTTCTGATCTCACTATGGAGCAAGGGTTTTGAAGCTTCATTGGACGGTCAAAATCGCCCTAACAACCGCCCTCACAAGAGATGAGACGTTTTAATTTTTTTTTCCAAACCAATCTCCAACCGACACGTACGCGCTTCTCAAAGTTTCTCAAAAATGCCTCAGCCGAGAATCAAATATAAGTGCTTTCGATTAAACAAATAATTTTTTGGGCTTTTGTTTTTGATACCAACTTTCAAATACACACTAACTAGAAGCCCGGTTGGAGGTGCTCTTAGGATATAGGCAAATATAGGCAAATAGAACATGAAATCTACTTATAAAGATTTAGTTTTTTCACGATTTACTAACGTTGTATATATATGTGCCATGAGCTATCAATAAACATTATCAGATTTTACCTAATTTCAGTATGAAACATGGAAGTTTCACTTTCACATACCGACAAACGTGATCCTATAAATTTACGTGCGGTGTAAGAAAACAAAAAACATAATTTTCGTCTTTCCAACTTCTCACGTGGAGGCTACTAGCGAACGTCATTAAATTTCACCCACCCACACCCACACCCACACCCACCATATAATAACCCTCTTATATATACATATATGTACACTCACTTTGACGTACAATCAATTCGTTACACTCAATCATTTCATGCGTTTACCTTGATTTATATCATATAAGTAAGAATATATTCTCATTATAATATTGACTCCAGCCCAAAATCGAATTGAATTCAGAATATTCTGAGTGTAGTGGTGTCTTAGGGATGGCTTTGAAGGAAATAGAGGACAGTTCTTCTCTACCCCAACCGCCTTGTAGATTCTCCGAACTATCACCACGGCCGCCGGAGATTAATGCTGTTGATTCGTACAATCATAAAAGTTCGTCGGAATCTATTTTGAATGGCGAGAAAAAGACTGGAGGATGGAGAGCCATCTCATTTATTTTAGGTATATATTTGTTTTCGCTACATGAACGTAAATTGTTTATAGTTAGCCTAATGCTTAACCATTTCTCAATGTATGATGTATCAGTAATAAATTTACATAATAATTCTAGAAACATGTGAATTGACAGTTACAAGATCACTTTTTGCCTCAAAGAAGGAGTGGACGATCTTTTCAACCCTTTCACGAATTAACATATCGAAACTTATCATCGGTCAAATATGTTTGAAACGAAAGATGATATTAATTAATTTTGTTCATTTGATTTGCTGTTTTTGAAACAAAACAGTTAAGGAGAGACGTTGGAGAGACTGGGAACGATTGGGTTGTTGGCGAACTTCATGGTTTATCTA
>OVBE01013402.1:0-12737 GCA_900406425.1 Iberis pinnata
AAAACTTATACATAAACTTTACCGACAACTAAAAATTGTTAATCTACATACCATTTTAATAAATTTGGCTTCTTCTCTAAGTTGTTCATCAGAAATGATGCCTTTCCCTTTGACATCGTTTGGTTGCTCCATTGTCTGTATAACCATCAATACACGAGTAATTAAAAGTAAACTATCAGAATATTTTTATAAAATATAAGACAAAACGTAGAAATAAAGAAAATCCGGTTAATACTATAACCCTAATTTTAAAGAATTGAAAGACATACATAAGTAGATGAATAATTGAAAGGAATGTTATCGTAGAATGTGTTAATTTTCGAGACTAATATTGGGTCATATTTATAACAAAATAATAGAGATTTTCGTTTAGGGTTTTAATAAAAAATATCTTCTAAATTAGAAAATATCAGAATATTCTAGAAAGTTTGTTAATTAAAGTGGACTACAAATTTATTTTTAATACCTAGTCGGGCCTAAAGCCCTATTATTTGATGATTAATAATAAATTTTCGATCAGAATTGTAAAATGAGAAATCGAACCCGCGACATTGAAGCCAAAAAAGTTCGAAAACGGGTTTTATCCGATATATCTAGGATCCGCGCGCCTCACTCTGTGTCGAGTCGAAAAAGTCCCTGAGGCGTTTTTTTTTGTTCTTGTAATTGATTTTTTCCAATGGCATTCTTTGTAATATACCACATAACAATAAGATGAATTTCAATAGTGTCATCCCATTTAATAGTATAGATTACAAATATATTTTGTTGAAAGTATAAAGGGAGATTGTTTTTAAGAAATGTCGCATAACAAAAACTTAAGAATATTGCCTTCTAACCTTTTAAACATTAACATCAAATCACTAACACTTCATACCTCAAAAATACTACAAATAATTCTCGATTTGCACACCGTGTTTTTCGTTAACGGAAAGTTTAACCCCATTTAAGAGTAGTCACAATAATCAATTTCGATGTAATTTTGCATAGCCGATGTGTACGTTTTTTTAACGGCTAATTTATTAGAGATCATCGTTTACAATTGTTTGGAAATACATTGGGCAAACATAATGTATCAAAGACTCAATTGGATGAGTAAGAGCTAATTTAGAAAGGTAATCAGCACAATAGTTAGATTCACGTGAGACATGTCGATGTTGGATATTGTCAAATGATGTTTCCCATGAACTTATAGTCCGAAAATAGTGCTCCAATCGTCTTTGTGGTAATCGTTGTTGTAGTTGCTTGATGAGATCTTGATTGTCACCTTCAAATAAACATTTTTGTAGCCTAACTCACGCACGTTACCCATAGCCCATAGCATTGCTGTCATTTCTGATTCCAACGGATTTTGACGTCCTGCATATCTTTTATGGCCACACACAACAAATTGCCCATTACTATCTCTTAGGATCCAACCTATTCTGGAAGCTGAAACATCTGGGTGATGGGAAGCATCATAATTGCATTTGTACCAGTCCTGTGGTGGGACAGTCCAAGATCGACTTCTTGCCCGAGTATTAGATAGGGATCGAGCATTAACTCCAGACTTGGAAGTCGCCTTACCCCACTCATCTACATCTCTTTTAACCCGGGATACAATTTCAGGTATATCTAGATTGCAGTGATTATACACAAGGGTATTGCGCGCTTTCCAGATATGCCACATTGCCCAAAAAGGTATGAGTTGGGGTTCTAAGTAAACTGGATTAGTACCCATCATGCTCAAGAAAGACTCTATCTTCGAATTCACTGGAATGGATGTATCAAAAATCGAAGGCATAATCAGGCCAATGCCACACCAAACTCCTCGGGCAAATGAGCATTCAAAAAACAAATGATTTGTTGTCTCAGTCGTAATGCAACATTGCGGGCATGTTGCATCGGTTGATAGGTGCCGTTGAGCTAGTGTGTCGAAGGTAGGTAATATGTTTGAACATATTCGCCATAAAAAGTGATTAAGCTTCAGAGATATGGGTACTTGCCATAAGTTTGACACCAATGTTGAGTTTGAGAATAAATAAGGTGGTTGGCCATTAGAATCGTTTGTTTCAAAAGCTAGACGATACGCCGATCGAACACTGAAATTACCATGAGTTGTCTAGTGCCATAAATACCTCTCAGGGACAGGAATATGAGGAATATATATATTCCGAATGATATGCCGATCAGCACGAACAATATGTTGGCATAAAGCCTATTCATTCCAAGACTTGGTGTTTGAATCAAAAAGGACCAAAATAGGTAAGTCCTGAGATACAGGCGACAAAATCCGAGCTGGACGAGGGGGATTAGTGGGTAGCCACGGTTCATAACCCATCTGAATTGAGTTGCCATCATCGAGATCGGCACGTAATCCTTTCTTTAGCAATTCCTTACCATAGCACAAAGACTGCCAACCAAATGATGATCTTTTTATTGGTCGTCCATTTAGAAAACCTCCATCAGGGTAGTAACGTGCTCGTAAAAGCCGAGCTATAGGTGACGTTGGTCGATTCAAAATCTTCCAAGCTTGGCTTGCCAATAAAGCTTGATTAAAAAGTGTCAAATCTCTAAAATTCATGCCTCCTAACGCTTCAGATATCGTAATTTATCCCATGATAACCATGACATCTTCCTAGTTATTGTTGTTCCGCCCCACCAAAATTTAGATAGTAGACTATCAATATCATTAATGATTGTTAGTGGTAACCAAAAACAATTCATTGAATAAACCGGCATTGCCAGAGCGACACTCTTAATTAATATTTCTCTTCCTGCTGGTGACAAGAATCGTTGTTGCCAACCAGAAATCCGGTGTTTCACCTTCTCCAGAACATATGTAAAGAGTTCGGTCTTTTGTCGTCCAAATTGTTCGGGCAATCCCAAATATTTTCCACCCCCGCCGATCTTTGTTATTCCCAAGATATCTTTAATACGAGTTTGTGTGTGCTCGTAAACCTTCTTGCCAAATGTGATTGAGCTTTTGTCGTAACTTATTATTTGACCAGATGTTGAAGCATATATATCGAAAATGTCTTTGAGCTTTGTATTGTTTGCAATGTCTGCCTTCACAAAGAATAATGAATCATCCACAAATAATAAATGAGTAACTGTTGGAGCGCGACGGCATACACGAATACCCTGAAGGTCATTTCTTTTGGAAGACACCAAAATTTGTGAACTTAGAGCATCAGCACAAAGGAGAAACATATATGGTGATAACAGATCACCTTGTCGTAGTCCCATGTGTGAAACAAAGTTGCCATACGGACTTCCATTGATCAGGACCGAGAACGAGACAGTTGAAACGCATTGTAGTATCCATGTCACCCACCGCTAAGAGAAACCCTTTTTAAGAAGGACATCTTTGAGAAAATGCCATTCTAGACGATCATAAGCCTTGCTAATATCTGTTTTAACAGCCATATAGTTTGTTGACACTGCTGAGATGGAACGCAGTGCATAAAACATTTCATTAGCTATAAGGACATTATCATTGATAGATCTGCCTGGTATGAATGTAGCTTGTGATTCAGACACCAAACTTGGAAGAAATGGTTTTAGTCGGTTAACCAAAATCTTGGATATGACCTTATAGAGCACATTACAAAGACTTATTGGTCTGAAATCTGACATTTGCCGATGGGCATCAAGTTTAGGAATTAGGCAGATGTTGGTGTGATTCCACTCTAGAGGTAAAATATATGTCATGAATAATGATTTGATAGCAGAAACAATATCGTCGCCGACAATGTCCCAATAACGATGGTAAAAACGTGCAGTAAAACCATATGGTCTAGGCGCTTTGGTAGCACCAATATCAAAAATTGCTGTTTTGATCTCCAATGATGTAACTGGTGACGTCAGGGTATTATTCATTTCCGATGAAACAACTGTATCCATGTATTGCAGAATAGCATGAGTGTCTTTCTCACCACCAGATTGGAATAGTTGTTCAAAATAGTTCTCCGCCAAAAGTCCTAGATTGTAATTACCACTGATAACATCTCCCTGGTCGTTCTTGAAAGTCACAATCCGGTTTCGAGCTCGTCTATTTTTAGTAACCGCATGAAAGAATTTGGTATTTTGATCTCCCGATTGTAACCATTGATTACGACTTTTGACCCACCAGTACTCCTCTTCACAACGGTAGGCATGGTTTAGTTCCTTACGGAGCTCAAGAATGGTAGATTGTGAAAAAGTAGGATCAGTTTGTGCATCATCAATAGATTGTCGCAGCTCGAGTATATGTCTTTGAGAATTCTTATTGTGTTGCGTGCGCCAATGTGCTATAGATTTACGACAAGACGAAAGCCGTTCCATAATGTTAGGTGACTGGGTGTGACCGACTTGTTGCCATCCCCTGTGAACAACATTAGAGAACTCATCTTGATCCTCAAAACGACCATCATACCGAAATAACTTTTTTCCATGTTCCACATATTTGCGAATTCGAACTATAGCCGGGCGATGATCAGATTCAACCAGATCTAAATAGGTCTTGGTTAAGGCAGGAAACATAGCTAGCCACTCTTTATTACACATAGCTCTATCTAGCCAACTTTCAACTGTATAAGAACGTCGTTTGCCCACCCAGGTCCTATTATTTCCGAAGAAAGGCAAGTCACTTAAACCGCAAACGCGAACCATATTCTGAAAATCAATTAAACTCCATGGCTCCCGTGGTATCCCCCCTCGAGTTTCATTCGAATGTAAAATATCATTGAAATCACCATTAATTAACCATGGTCCATCCCTTGTAAGCGAAATTCTTTGTAATTTTTCCCAAAAATGATGACGCATATTTCTTACCGGGTGACCATAAATGCAAGAATAGTAGAAAGAGCCTTCTTCATTAGTAATTTTACAATCGATCATGCGATTATCCATAGAAATTAAAGGAACCCTTACATTACTATTCCAAATTAAAGCTAAATCCCCACCCAAACCCATAGGCTTTACACATTGAACCGAAGAGAAATTTAATCTAGAAGCTAAGTCACGAACCACATCATCTGGATTCTTCGTCTCAATGAGAAAGAGCATGTCCAAGGAATATTTCCTAGTTATTCCTTTGAGGCGTCGAACTACCGTGGACTCCTTCAAACCACGACAGTTCCAAAAAGCTGTATTCATTCATAAACCGATGGATTTGGGTCCACCCCACCCTTTGGTACATTGGCATCATTGGCCATCTCACTCTTAGGTTGAGATGGGCCAGCCGCATCCATGGTTTGAGAAGCCGAATAGTTGATCTCATTAGTATCGATAGTACAACGCTTTCTTTTGAAGAAAACCTCTTGACATTCTTCATCATCAAAGACATGGATAATACTTCGCTTCCCACCGCTTGAGTTTGATTGATGGTAAGTGTATGTTCGCGGAACCGATGGAGATGATGTTGGGGCGGTCGGTGGTTCAGGAGGTGGAGTAGTCATACGACGTTTCTTGCTTGGGACCGGACTTGTGGTTGACATAACAGACGGTGGAGAGTGAGGGGGGGGGGGGGGGAATCGGGGGTGGGGGGGAGTCAGGCGGGNTTCTTCCGGGTCTTCATCTGAATCTGGATCATCGCCGTCATGGTTTGGTGAAGGTGGTGGCGCATTGTCATCACCAGTTTCACAATCCGATTGTTCATGAGTCAACATCCCACACTTGAAACAAAAATTCCTTAAACGTTCATACTGCAACTTGAGAATTACAGGATCTGCTCCGAAATGAAAGAGCCTTTGGAATTGAAGAGGAGTGTCCAAACTACACATTAAGCGCACACGAACATGATTTGAAGAATGACCCACACCATCCATAAAATCGGTATCGATAAAACACCCAAGGCTTCGGCCAATTTGTATCACAATTGCTCGAGTGAGAAACTGCATCGGAATACCAATTATTTGGACCCAGAATGAAATGGAACGCAAGTCAGCATCAGTTTGATTGTAAGCCCAACGATGTGTGGTGATCATCCAGTCGTTAAACGACCATGGTCCGCGCCGAAGAACAACATTAAGCGATTCTTCAGATGGAAACAGAAACTGCAATTTGTTATCACCCACAAGTCGTCCCGTAACGAAATCATTCACGCCCCACACCCAAGGAAGAGCACGCATCATTACACGACAGTTCTGTTTCCTCAAATTCGATGGTGTCACGACAAGGGAATGTTGAGTGATTTCCAGAGCCTGGTTACAGGAATCAAACGAAATCTGAATTGCTTCATCCTCTAACCCAATTGTTAAATTCTGCATCTTAGAACGAACGAAGTCCGACATGAGCAGTAAAAACAGAGTCGAAAATTGCGAAAGGGAGAGAATAGAAGAGATGCAGACATTAAATAGGGTTTCGATCAGAGAGAAGCCCAAAAAATCGCATAGAGAAACCTATAATAACCGGCGACAGTTACTCTATTGACGGAGAAAATTTCGGATGAAACCGTGAAGAAACCGCTGGCGACGGTTATCGAAAAGAAGAAGAAAAAAGAGGAGAGAGGAGAGAGGAGAGAGGAGAGAGAAAAGTCATTTCCTTATTACCAGGTTGCGTTCTCACTTTTGCCGATGTGTACGTTTTATACAAATAAAAATAATAATAATAATAAAAGAATTTTTTTTAATCGATATATTCTTCCTTTCGCTCTCTCCCGTTCTACAATTCTTCTTTGGATTTACCAAGCAAATGACTAGGACACACCAAAAGGCTCTTGACATCGATCATGATCTAAGAAGTGATTGCATCTTGGGAAGAAGAAGATGGAAACAGAGTCAAGAAGAAAATAAGGATGATGACGACCATTGACCAATGCATTAAAAGCAAAAAAAAAAAAAAAAAAAAAGCATTAAACGTGTTTTTCTAATTTTTTCTATATTCTTTTTTATTTTTGCCTTTTTTAATTTAGTAGACACGTAGATTACAAAATCAAACCACATTAATTATCCTAACTACATTAAACAAGGTTAAATTTTCTAAAAACAATATGCTACATGCATCAACATTACGGTACCAAATTTTTTTTTTTTTGGATGGAATTTTAAATTTATTAATAAAAAAGAGAGTTATATGTACAAATGAGGTTCATCCACGTTGGACTACAAGAGAGAGATAGATAGAAATGGGTGTGGGATTGCCTCGTTAAAACCTGATTCTAGAAAACCCAATGGGATAAAACTAGAATCAGAAAACAGAGTATAACCTAACTGCAGAAATATCGGTATGGTAGTGAGGGGAATTTGGAGAAGCTTGAGAAGCGTGGAATGCAGAGAGAGCTGTGAGTGATGATAAGCCGGAGTGACTAACGATGAAGCGAATGCCATCGGTGAGTAAGAGCGTGAAGAGACGAGGAGGTTGGGTAGGCAAGGCTGGTGAGACAGTTAGAGATTGTCCGAGAGATAAGAGAGCAAATGTTAGTGTGAGAATGATGCGGTTGGCTATGACGTCAACCGTTGCGTTCCTTCCAGACATGGTAAACCGTTGTTTGAAAACAAAGACGAAGTAGAATATTGTCCATCCTGTTGGTGGTACGACTCCGCAGAAGAGATAGAGTACGAGTCCAGTCAGGGGATGGTGGTTGGGGTAAGAGTGGTGTCGTCAAGTCCGACCAGATCTGGAATGAGAATGGGTAGGCAAATAATAAGTGATCACGAGTCTCATCCCACTCACCGCATAGGGGACACGGTTGGTGCATTCCCCAAGAGCGCATCCTGGCTCCGGTCGATAACCTATCAAGAATAGCAAGCCAGGAAACAAACGCGTAACGCGGAACGGACTGGGAAAACCAAATAGAAGAACACTACACTTGCTTGAGAGAAAAAGTACGTATTTGCTGCCAAGTTAGTTTGGATGAGAAGGAAAGCTGATATAGGTCCGGCCCGTGCATCCATAGTGTGATATCGGGACCCAAGTTCGCACTAGGGAATGGTAGAGTTGTGAGTTAGGAGTGGATAGAGAAAAAAGACGCATTCCTAGATTGTCGGATCAGCCACGTCGTGGAGGTGGCAGCGTCCGAGAAGACTTTGGCATCACGGCAAATGCCTAATTCTCGCACTCTGGCAGTACCTACAGGATGATAAAGCTGACCTAAAGGGTTCCAGGAATCATACCAGAAGGAGGTGCGGCGACCATCCCGAACATCACTCCGAAGGAAGGAAGCTGCTAGGGATCGTAACTTGAAGAGCTTGCGCCACATCCAAGAACCACGATTTGTGCTTGCAAAGTCCCAGTATGTGGAGTGGCGAAGAAGATAACTACGAGTCTAGTGGGCCCATAATGAAGAGGTACCGGATAGGAGACGCCAAACAAGAGCAAGGGAAAAAACAATGGAGGTGTGTTCAAGCCGCCTAATGCCTAAACCACCTTCATGCTTCGGTCTGCACACATCATTCCAACTAACCTTAGCATTATGATGGTTAGAAGCTGAGCCTGACTAGATAAAGTTGCTGCAAAGACTGTTGAGTGTTAAGAGGCATTGCTTGGGTAGGCGGAAAGTCGATTGCCAGAAATTAATGGTGCTGACTATAATAGATTGGATAAGCTGCAAATGACATGCATAAGATAACAACTTAGATGACCAAGAGTTAAACCAAGTACGAACACGATCAATAAGAGGAGCGTAGTCACCCGGAGTAAGAGATTTAGTGGTGAGCGGCTGTCCTAGGTTACGGACAAAGAGAGCAGCACGGGTAAGACCAAGGTCATCTATGAGTTGGAGCATTCCTGGTCTTGGGGAACCTGCAAGAAATATGGAGGATTTTGAGAGGTTGAGATGTAAACCCGAGGCTTGTCTGAATTGCTGCATGACGGTAGTAATGCATGTGAGGGAGGAAGGTTCGCCATCTGAGAAAATTAGAATATCATCGGCAAAACATAGGTGTGTAAGACCCATATCTTGGCATCGCGAGTGGTACCCAAAGCGCCCTGTAGTTGCGGCTACGTTAAGCAGCAAAGATAGAACATTGTTACCAATAACATATAGGTAAAGGGATAGAGCACAACCTTGTCTGATGCCACGCGAGCTAGGGAAATAGCCTACATATTCTCCACTAACCAAAATAGAAAATGTTTCTGTCGAAATACACAGATTGATCCAGTGAATAAAACGAGATGGAAACCCATTGTCCGTAATATCGCAACTATGAATCCCCAATTGAGAGTGTCAAAGGCCTTTGAGATATCCAACTTGAGAGTACATCAGGGCGTAATAGTTGCTTTGTGGTATCCATCTACCACTTCCGAGGCAAGCAGAACATTTTCAAGCAAAAACCGACTATGAACAAAAGCACTATGGTTCGGCTCAATCATGCTGGGAAGATATTGTTTGAGCCGATTAGCGAGAATCTTGGAGATGACCTTGTAGAGTATGTTACAGCAAGAAATAGGATGGTAATCCTTCATAGTCTGCGAGTTGTCACCCTTGGGAATTAAAGCGACCAATGTTGCATTAATACCATGAAGGAGGAAACCATAGAAGAAAAAAGATTGAACCACGACAACAAAATCATTTCCAATGATGGATCATGCTGCCTTAAAGAACTTGGAGGAATAACCATCAGGGCCTGGAGCTTTGTTCGGAGGCATTGAGAACAAGGTGACTTGGATTTCGGGTGCGAGAACGAGCGTTGTGAGGGTGGTTGAGATACGATATCAAAATTACTTCTAAAACAAAATGTTTTCTAGAAAACCTGCCACAAATATCAACATTACATGTCCAACACTACAAAATGTTTATTTCCAAAACAAAATATTCTAATAACTATGAGTGGTGAATGTGAATGATAAATGGTGAATGGTAAGTGGTGAATGATGTTTGGTTAATAATAAATTGTGAATCATGAGTGGTAAAAAGGAACTGGTCAAACTATCAAAGCGATTTTGTAAAAGTAATTGACAGTACTTGTACTAGACCAAAAAAAAGTTGATAGTACTTGTACATTTTTCTATCATTGGTATTTCGTTCATCTCGTAAATTCTATGCGAAAGCTTCTCATCACATTAATAATGCTATATAATGTAGAAATAATTATAGAATTTGTCACATTTTGGTTCCCTAATTAGAGAAAGAGGTGTGTTTTAAAGTCATTTGTGATACAATTATATCCCTTTCAATCATTCATACTAAAATCGTTGGTTTTTTTTTAATTTTTTAATTTGCATTTTAAAATTTAATTTTAATATCTATTTTATATTTATTAAGTCCAAAATGTAAAAAAAACTTAAGGAAAGTAAAAAATCACTCATATTAACCTAGGTAACTCACAATAGTTTATCTCCTAAAGTTAGCTCACCGCCGCATTGTAGCTCTGGCCGTCAATTATTCTCAGCCTCTGTTGAGCTCTGTATTCACCGACGATTGAAGTCTCCGGCAGATTCTATAAGGTCGGCCGTTCTAATCTCTAATCACCGGCCATTATACTTTCTACTCGCCGGGTTACTCTTCACCTTATCTATCTATTTCTATTTCTTCTCCTTTTGTGTTTCTATTTCTTCTACTTTTGAGATTTCATTTCAGATTTGGGTTGATTTGACTCTATATTCAGCGATTTTGATTGTTGTACGAAATGGGGGTTTCGGGTTCTTATTTGATTCTTTGATTCTTGTCATAGATTGCTCGATCTCTAGTTCTTATGGTGTTTAAAGTGAGATTTGAGTGTTTACGGTTTGTATTGTTCTAAAAATTGTTTGTATTATTTTGATTGTTTGTGCTTTTAGGTCTTCACGATTTTGATTGTTCACGGTTTCATATGTTTTTCAATGGTTTTCTTTCGGGTTTTGATGTTGCATATAGGATTTTATATGCTACTGATAAAAGAAAAAATTGATTACACTTAAGTTAAGATTTTTCTGTAATTTATCAGCATCTAGAACCGATTTTTCAATCTGATTTTTGATTCAAAATTTAGTACTAGATTGTTCATTCAAATCGAATTAAGTTTGTATGAAACTTACTTTGAATTAACCTTTTATCAATCTAATTTTTCATTCAAATCTGATTTTTCTTTTGAGATTTTTGATTCTGGGTTTTTTCTGAATTAATCAGAACGATTTTTCAATATGATTTTATCATTCAAAATTTAGCAGTAGATTGTTCATTCAAATCGAATTAACTTTGTATGAAACTTACTCTGCGTACCTTTTGGTTGTTGACAAAATATAGTTGTGTAGTCTTTGGCGTCTATATATATATATATATATATATATATATATATATATATATATAGACATTGAGCTCTGAAACACAAGAATATCTTCTCATAAGAACAAAAATGCAAAGACAGTTGCTTCTTCTCCAATCCTTATTGTTGTGTCTCTTCAATGTAAGCCACTTTCTTTTTTGAATCCCTATATTGTTTTTCAGTTTGATTTGATGGTTTCATCTTTTTATTGGATTGATTTTTAGTTGGTTGATGAGTTTGTGGTTTCTGAATTTTGGGGGAAAATGCAGGTTGTTCACGGCGAAGGGAGGTTAATTGGCGGCGATTTCTCGGTTGAGGAGAATTTATTCACTCCGAAAGCATCTCTTGTTCGGTACTGGAACAAAGAGATCCGTGGCAAATCTCCCAGATCAGAGAGTCGTTATTTACAAAATCATTTCATTAACTTATATTGTATTGGATGTATACTTCATAAATACATGTTATTATTCGAGGATATTGCAGAAGATTAGTTGGTTAGTAGTGGATGTGCAAGAATAAGTAGGTGTAGTATGCACCTTTTTTTATTTATTTGGGTTAGAAGGATGCCTTTATCGGGTCTAAAAATATGTTTGAACATGTTTTCCTCTATCAATTTTAGGACGTAATTAACTTTCCAATAATTTTTCACACTGCAATTTCATTTTCTTTTTCCCTATTGTTCATTTTTGTAACCGATGAAACATGTAGTTAACACTTTGAATTCACATGAACAAAATCTTTTCACATGAACAATATAGATTCACATAAATAAAATCTTTCCACATGAACAATATGGATTCACATGACCAATAGTCCGGATTCATGTGAACACATTAGTGTTCATGTGAACACATCCGTGTCCTTGTGAACACATACGTTATCATGTGAACACAAGAGGTAATACGGCGAGTGTATCTCTTCTCTTACGCAAGTAATGTCATTATCTCTTACCTAGTATTCTTTCCATATTATATAAAGAAAAAAATGTACACGCCAATAATGAGACAAATATATTTTCCTAAAATACTTCTCGCAATATAACCTTTTAAATTTTTTAAAAAGGAAAATCTTATTGTTTCTTTAATTTTATAAAAAGATTACCATTTTATTTTAAATTAATGGGGCAGGGTCATTCTCGGCAATAAATATTTTTGTTTACCAAAAACAACCCAAATCACAAATTAAACCAATAGATACACCTAGGGGTGGGCAAATAAGAATTTGGGACGGGAATTTTCGGGAATGGGAATGGGACGGAAATTTGGGAAAAAAATATATGTTCCATTTATGTCCCATTTTAAATTCGGGACGGGAACGGTATGAGATGGGATGGACGAGACGGGAACGAAAATTCCCAAAAATATAACAAATAAACCAATTTTTTTTGTTCCTATAGTCAGCTAATTTTCAACGACACACCAGTAACAACCACAAAAATCGACACAATTATATATGTTTAAATAGCATCAAAGTCAATTACTTCTGTTTTAAATAGTATCAATTATCGTGTCTTCTTGTAGAATTAGGAAAGATGAAGTATTTTCTGCCGTTTTTCTTAGAATCACAAAAATTAGATTATAATTGTTAATAATATAA
>OVBE01013403.1:0-12736 GCA_900406425.1 Iberis pinnata
ATCCCTTTGCGACTTGTTATGTGAGGTATCTGTTTTTTTCTCAGCTCTTTGTACTTCGTACTCGTTTCCTACAACAACAATACTTAATTAAAGCTAAAAGAAATATAAAGAAGACAATATGACCATTACAACAACATTAACAACNACAACAACATTAACAACCTTGAACGTGTGAGAGGTCTTGCTCCTAACCCATGAGTTCCATACTTGAGAAGATGGGATGTTGTTGGTTTTAAAGCAGTCCTCTCAGCAACACTTATGGCATTTCTTACCTGTGCTACCAGCCTTGACTTCCCAGCCCTCCACAAACATCCCAGCTTCTTCATAAGAACCTCTTTCTACCACTCTTCTTTCATGTCAAACCTCCCCTGCATCAAATTATGCTAAAATGAACACTTATCTTGGATCAAGATAAATTGCTTAAATGGTTAAACATACCTGGATCTCCTCCCACATGGTATCCTTAGACACTTGATCAAGTTGTCTCCAATTAGGCAATGTAACTGGAACATGTTCTCTCACCAGAGGAGCAAGAAAAGATGACAATGTAACATAACCAGGTCCAACATGTTCACCATACTCATTGAAAAACACTGAGACCCTTTCATTAGGATCTGTAGCCACTNTCTGTAGCCACTGTACACATCTTTGTTGGTCGTCTTCTCTTTTTTCCTTCACTTCATTAATCGGAGTTTGATTTCCTTCAGTCCTCTCATTGTTAACCCCATGTTGATCCATGTTAACATGCTCTTCTTCTTTAGTACTACTTCTTCTCTTAGTTCCTCTTGCTGNCTCATTTCGTTCAGTACTCTGATCATTTTTTTCATGGTCATTTTGTTGAGTACTCTGAGTCTGATCATTTTCTTTCTCAAGAGCTTGTGTCTCAGTAAATTCTATCTCATCGTCAGGTATTACCTTCTCACCCTCATCAAAACTGTCATCATTATCAGCAAAAACATCATCATCTTTATTTTTTTCATGGTCATTATGTTCAGTACTGTGATTCTGATTATCTTCAAGTCGTCTTACATTCTCACCCTCAACATCTTCCACCACTCTATCTAATTTTTCAGGGTCAACTGCCNTTAATTCTTCATGTTCAACTGCTTCATTGGAATTTGACATATTAACAACCTTCTTATATTTTATTGACCTCTTTTTCCTTATTGTTGGAATCTCATCATTGTTAGCATTTTTTACCCCATGTTGATCCAAATTAACAGGTTCTTCATCTTTTCTACTACTTCTTCTCTTATTTCCTCTTGCTGCATTTTTACCCCATGTTGGTGCAGGTGTAGCCTCTAAGCCTAGGTTACGTCTACTATGACGGGCCCCAGCAGAGCCTCCTCTCGTCCTTACTGTCAATTCAGAACTGAGAATAAAAAATAACATTTTAGCTAAAAGTTATTCTTAGCTAAATTCCACATCTAACTAATTCAAACAATCTATATATATATATAGATGATACCTCGAAATCAAAATAGCGAAATCAAACAATCTGTATATAGCTCAATTCCACATTTGCAGTCTGACATTGCAAAATAACTAAATATAAGGAAGATACCTTCTCGATTAAACAATGGAGCTTCGAATCGGTGAGATCAACAATGTCTCGAAGTAACACATACACTGAAGATCTTCTGAAAATAATGAAGAAAGAGAGATAGAACTAAGTCGATCAATCAAACTGATTATGTTGAAAAAGTTACCATAGCGTTTTTTGTATTATCTGCAATAGTAAGTGCCGAAACTAAGCAAATTTACGCGCCTCAGTATTTTTGTTTTCCCGGGAATGAAAAATAGCGTCCAAAAAAATGAAATGCTATGGATAAAACCCGTGTCCATGTACAATAGCAGGGACACAAAAAAATGCTATCCTGGGACGCTATCGGTAGTCATATTTCTAGTAGTGTTTTGTGAGTTTGGCTTGTACGCACACTTCACATTTTTCTTTGCTTGTTTTAAACTTTGGAATCAGATTCATGTTCATTAATCTTTGAATTGATTTATAGTTCACATGACCCAATCTTTCATGCCAAATATTAAACAACTCAAGCAGATAAGCAACATAATTATTATTAATGTTTGAAACATTTTTGGTTACATTTGAAGCTGAAACAACATTTTTAGAACTACCCTTTTCATTACGGAGAACTGGCTCAACACACATTTTGATGAGATCTCCCTTAACATACCCTCTACCCAGATACATCCCATATTTCCTCAGAATCAACTTGTCGGACTCAAAGTTGATGGCAAATCCAGCCTTGTTCATCTTTGTCCCGGAAATCAGATTTTTCCTTATGTCGGGTATATGCTTCGCATTTTGAAGTTTGATTTCCTTTCCGGAAATAAACTTCAGGACAACAGTTCCATGACCGAGAAATTTGCAAACTGATGTGTTTCCCATCAGCAGTTGTTCTTCGGACTTACTTTTTTGATAGGTACTAAACATACTCCTATCAACGCAGATGTGAGTTGTGGCACCTATATCGTACCACTATTCCTTCGGGTTGCCTTCAGCCATGTTGACTTGTGTGACCACCGCACACAAGTCTTCTTCGGTTAAGTTGGCTTGAGATTTCCCGGGTTTTTCCTTGCTCTGGCATACTTCAGCCTTATGGCCATTTTTGCCACAGTAGTTGCACTTTCCTTTAAAGTATTTCTTCGGAGAGCCTGTTTTCTTGAAGTTCGTTGAAGGATTGGCTTTGAAAGGCTGCTTCTCTACCGCTTTTGCCTTTCTTTTGCCTTTGTGGATAGCCACATTGACGGTATGCTCATGTTGAACTTCGATTTCGGTTGAATGGCGATTTATGTCCTTAATCTGCAACCTCATTATTAGGTCTTCAAGAGACATCACCTTCTTCTTGTGTTTGAGATAGTTTTTGAAATTCAACCAACCCGAGGGAAGCTTGTGGATAAAATTGTTAACAATGAAGTTTTCATCCATCGACATTCCCTCGGAAACTATCTCATGGCATACAAGCTGGAGAGCTTCCACCTACTCCATAATGGGCTTGGAGTCCACCAATTGATAGTCGAGAAACTTTGATGTCGCAAATTTTTGACATCCGGCATCTTCGGACTTGTACTTCTTCCAATGACATCCAGAGTGCCTTGGAGGACTTAGCTACACTGTACACTCGGTACAATGGATCAATTAGGAAGTTGAGAATCCAACCTTTGCACAAAAAGTCCCCGTGGATCCATGATTCAACACTTGCTAAGGTTAAAGCGTTGGGGTTTCCTTCAGGAACATTCGATTTATCTTCAGATAGATACTTTTCTAGCTTGAGTGTGGTCAAGTAGAAATGCATCTTCTGTTGCCACGTGTTGAAGTGTTTACCATTAAACTTATCTGGAACGAAGCCAGGAGTGACTACGTTCGGAATTGTTGGTATCGCACGGTTGGGTCCAACTGGCGGGTGTTCAGTGTGAAGACTGTGACCGAACAGAGATTGGTGCGCGGTTTCCTCCGAACCATTTCCCCCAGGACCCGAAGTAGATGCATCTTTTGGATCGCCCACTATGGGAGTCTCAATGATGACGTTCGGGTTTTCATCGTTGTTAGCCATCTGAAAAAACAGAAGCAAAAACAAAATTAGTATTATGGCGATGAAATAATAGCGTTTGGGATGTAAAAGAATTACAAAGAACGTTTTAAAAACGTGTGCAGAATTAGCATTTAAAACAAAAAACGTTTTGCAAACTCGCCAAGGGCGTTCGCGGAAATCGCTTAAATAACGTTTTAAAGCCACAAAAAAGAGTTTTAGCTCAAAACGAATTACAAAGACGTTTGTAAAAAATGTTTGCAAACGAAGCGTTTGAGACCAAAAAAAGCGTTTTGGAAATGCTAAAAATACCGTTTCGCAAACTCACTTCAAAAGAGTTCGCGGAAACATTTTAAACCGCTATGATAACGTTTTACAAAACCGCTAGAAAGCGTTTGTAAAAACGTTAGTGTTTTGAAAACGCCTGCAAAATAGCGTTTTGAAAACGCGTCTAAAACGATTCGCGAAAAAATTAGAAACAAATTGCGAATACTGTTTGACAAGAGCGATTAGAGATCGAATCTAAAATTGTTTTGCAGAAACGCGATAAAGCGGATCGCAAAATATTGTTTACATATTGATCGATGCGTTATTTTTTTGTTTTGAAACGTGATTATTTAATCATTTCTGAAACGATTCACGGAAACGCTATGCAAGCGGATCGCAAATTCTGTTTTGAACAGAAAGATCAGTGAGGAAAGCATTTTTTTGAAACGCTAATAGAGAAATCGTTTAAGGATTGATTCGTGGAAACGCAATGAAACGAGTCGCAAATCCAGAATCCTTACGTTTTCAGAAACCATAGAAAACCGAGAAGCGATTTATCGAAATAATAAATCCAGAAACCGCAAATAGAAGTTTGAAACGATCTCTGAAAATCGTTTAATAAAAAACATTTGAAAAACTCGCAATTCTCAATCCGATCAAAGCAATGAGCAAAGAACAGATTTATTGAATTAAGATTGTAGGACCGCTATAAACCGGAATTGAAAACGCGATATGATAAACGATTTTTGAATACGATATAAAGAACACAAATGGAAAAACGAACCAAAACGTGAAGCCAAGTTTTTTTAATTAAAAAACTCTTTCCTTAATTCAATAAATCTCCCGTATTGTGTGACGGATTGAATGCGATCATTAATCCCAGGATAGAATCACGTGAGACTTATACCGCACTCTTCGGTTATAAGAATCCGCAAACTATTATCTACGACTATACTCTCGATAAAACTTATTGGAAAATAAGAAGGGAGATTGGTTGGATCGAATTTTTAGAGTGGAAAAATTTTTCAGAATCTTTGACTCGAACGAACAGTTTGGTTTATTAAATAACCGAGACTGAAGAGAAACTTGCGCAAGAAGGTGGAGATCGCAGGTCCAAAATTTTCGGAGAGGATCTCGGGTTGAGGAGAAGATATTTTAGTCCGAAATTAATTTCAGGTAGAATTCTTGTTACTAGGACTAGGACTAGGACTGGGACATTCCCAAAGACCCAAAGACCCGCGACCGCGTCGCCTCGGTCGGTCGGCGGCGGTGACGCGCACGTGTGGGTAGCCCATCCAATACACCATAGTGTACCCAATCCAATTGAACTTAAGTATGCCTTGCACTATATATACTAGTGAAAATTTTTCTCCACAAGCAATATGGGATATTTTACACTAGCAACACATAGTCAACTTAAGTTAACATTTTGCATGGTTGAAATGCTCTCTTTACACCTTAATTTCTCATTAAATTTACACTCAAATTTGACAAATGAATATTCCATATCATAGTGCTCGTTACAAGGATTCCGATGCAATCATAATCCGGTCATTCCGATGAACTTCTTCACCAGAGAACTCGCCGGAACATTGGTAAAATTCACTGTCACATTTTAGAGTTCCAACATATTAAGCATTGAAAACTCAAAAATTTCACATGAGATTTTAGATTCTAAACTTATAGCTTATTATGAGACATAACAGTACTAGATTATAGGAACGGAAAGATAATTGGACAACTTGTCTCTTAACTTTGCATGTTTGAGTTGAGCTTAGCGCTTAATGACAAAGGTCTTGATCCTTTGACTTTTAAGCTCTGTTACTTACATTACACAACTCAAAAGGTGGAGTGTTCACAATGTAGAAGTATTCGAACAATATTTTCAAACATTTCTCTTTATTAAATTAGAAGAGTTAAGAGTTAAAGATTTTAATTAATTATGTCAGAAGCAAAGTTTTTTCTTAATAGTTTGCCCTCCAATTTTTTTAATGAACTTAAAATGTGACATTAATTTCGATGATAAGTTTGCATAGTACTTTAATATATAATCCATTCTAAAAGAGAGGCATCATCTTCACACTCTCCTAAAAATAAAAATTAGCAAAATTTTTTATATGTGATTTTTTTTTTTTTTTTTCAAAGTTAGAGGTGTGGAGCATATTTACGACAAAATCCATTTTAGAATTTTATGTTTATGTTAGATATTTCAGCTATTCTATTTTTATTGTAGAAAACTAGTTAATATGAATTTGTCACCAACTTATAGTGAGTCCTTTCGAATCTGTAATGAATGAAAAGTATTAACCATATTTTCATTTTAAACACTTTTTTGTTCTAATGTAAACCTTTATTCAGCAAAAAAAAAACGGTACATATATTGTATCTAGAATTTTAAGCTAAAGAGGAGTGAAGAAATAAAAACTGAAAAAATAACGTTTTAAACATTTTTTTAATAATAATAATAATAATATGCGATCTATCCTAATAAATTTCTTGCAATCCTATAATATTATTAATTTCATCTAACCTTATATGGTTTTTTTTTTTGTTAAAATCTAACTTTATATGTTAGCGCATCATTCTTCCATTAAGTACTTTATTCATGATTTTTACGTATTAATGTAAAAAATTTTTAACATAAATATCAAATATTGTTAAGTACTACTTCTTCCGTTCCTAAAAGGATAATGTTTTAGAATTTAGTTTTGTTTCTAGAAGAATCTTGTGTTAGGTGAAAACCCTTTAAAAAAACGTATATAAAGTAAAATTGAAAGAGTATATAAAATGGGACCCCATTAAATAAATTTAAGAGGAACTGTGCTCGTGGGTGGAACCTCCGTTGACCGCGGATCCCAATGGCAATGAGCTTTTCATACGGAATAATTAAATATATATACTTCACTAATTAACGTAACATTTAATCTAATTAGTTTTAAATTAACCTAGGTTTATTATAATAATGGGCATGAGCGTGACAGAATAATAATAATAAATTGTTCGAACATAAAATAGTCGATTCTAAACCCGAGTAAAATAGATACTACAAGATTATGGTATAATTTTATTTTCACAATTTTATTTTGTCTTTATATAATTATGCAAAATCGAGATACTTATTTAGATTGTGATTTTGAAAATCTAAATACCAATCTGTCAAATAAAAAAATATATTAACATTTGCATATGAGTTAGTGCATGTACATGTTAAATTAAGGGTCAGAACATTAATTATCTCTGACCAATGTTAACAAAGTCAAATCAAATTTAAACTATAGAATGCTTAACCTGCAAAATGCTACTATAATAAGTTTTCACTTTTCTGTTTATCTCATATACTGTATTAATACTTTATGAGAAATTTAATCAATGTTAAAAAAATGAGTCTTTAACCCAAAAAGGTAATTAATAATTAAAATCTCGAAATTTGATTTGTGAATTAAATTCAAAAGGTGATAATAAATACAAACTTGAAAGATGCCGTATCTGCCAGCTAACAAACCATCTGAAAATATTATTTTCTTATTACTCGTTACATTCATATAAATAGTTTTAACATCTCGAATACTAATCACCTAAATAATGTGTATGCTTTTACTAAGTTAATAAAATGAGTAATTATATATCGCATATTCATTATTTTTCATATACCTAGTTCTATTATATATTATTTTTTGTAAAAAATCACATTAGTTTTATTGATTTTACTACTTTTATAGTTTTATTCAACAACATTTTTAAATATAACATTTCTACTTTGTCAGTTTTATTTTGATTCTCCTTTTAAAATTTAATATATTATGTAACTATAAGTGTTTTTTCAATTTTTAATGCATATTTTAACTAATTTCTTCTTCTTTTACATCATTAATTATTAAACTTGAATAATGTGATGTACTAATTTGGGAATATTAAACTATTTTTAATTTTTATTAAATAGCTATAAAAATAATTAAACAGAGAGATTAATAATTTACATAGAAACTTAAAAAAATAAGAAAACTTTTGTCCTAAAACATCGAGTATAATGAAACAGAATCATTAAGTATATGATAAAACCAGGTTTAATTGAGTATATTAAACTCTGTTGTGAATCCAATAACCAAAATAAACCTCAGAAAATTTGGACTAAATTGGAAAATTTTATAACAAGGGGAACAAAATTGAAAAATAATAGTAATAACTAAAGAAAAAGCGGGTCGAATTTAGAAGACTCAAAAGGTTCAGAGAAGGAAGTGCCATTTTCATCGTTATAGTAATAAAAGCTATAACAGTTATTAAAATACCAAGGCGCCGAGTCAACGTAAACAAACTCGTTCCATGACTCATCATAACTCGTTTCAAGACTCGGTAACTCGACTATCTCGCTAAGTTCTTCCGCCGTAGACGACGACGTCGCAGCTTCTTCGTTTAACGGTGACAATGATGATGAAGAGGTCGATGTTGAGTAGCTTGGTACGACGGTGATTGGATCGGAGGAAGGAAATTCCATAGCGGCGGCTACGGCGGCTGCGGCTTGAACGTCACGAGGAGAGGAAGAAGCTGGACGTGGAAAGTAAGTAGCGAGCTCAGGGAAGTTTAAAACGGCGGATGTTCCTTTGATAGTTAAAGCAGCCGCGTCGTGTGCACGCGCAGCCATCTCCGCCGTGGAGAAAGTACCAAGCCAGATTCTGCTTTTTTTACGAGGCTCTCGAATCTCAGAGACCCATTTACCCCAAGCTCTCATACGAACACCTCTATAAACCGGGTCGGGTCTAGCCCGTTTCTTATTATTGGATTGATTCTGATGTTCCTCCACCGGAGAAGATTGGATTGATGACTCGGTCATTGACACGTGATGTTTTGACTCAGTAAGTGTGAGAAGAGTACGTAAGTGTGTTAGGGTTTATATAAAGACTAGAGAGAGAGAGAGAAATTAGTTGGAAATAAAATTGAAGTGAAAATGATAAAAGTTAGTTAGAAATAAAAGGACAGTGGATCTCTTACTTACAATGACATGTGTTTTCACATTCTACATTCACATGTCTATATATATTTATTTATATTTGAAATTGACTAATTTTTTTTTTTTCACGAAAGAACGACTTCTTTATTTATCGGTTATGCGAATACATCAAGTGAATCAGCACACCAATAAGGTAAAGAAGTGCTAACAAAATTAAAAAGAACATTTCGCTCACGAGAACGGCGTGCAAGTACATCTGCCTTAAGATTAGACAAACGATTTTGATAAACCAGAGTGAAAGTGTCATAGTGCTCCTTTAACTTGGAGAATTCCTGTAATTCTGCTGCAAAAGCTGGCCACTCCAATGGGGATTGTACCATATGCGTCAGTTCCACGGAGTCGGTTAAAAAGATACTACAATAACGCTGTTTTTGATGAAGCAACTTCATTGCCCATAGCAATCCAAATAACTTTGTATGAAGAGGCGATTGACATTGTTCCATACTCTTCATTCCCAAAATGTCGACAGTTCCATCTTGGAGTAATAAGACCCAACCCAATCCACAAGTCCGGGATCCCTGCTTCCAGGATCCATCAATGTAGCAACCCACCGGATTATGTGTCCAAAGTTCCGAAAGACGTGTGATGGTTCCTGGTTCCCGAATCCGATGCCTTGGTATCTGAGCCTGATTGGAATCATTTGCTAACCTCCATTCTCTACATTCCGATAAAGCAAGCTGAACTATGTCTGAAGGAGATTGGTTTTGGCCACGATAAACGAAAGCATTTCGGGCTTTCCAAATAAACCACAACAGCCAAACATAGACTCTGATATGCTCGGCCTGATGTGCAGTTCCAGAACTCTAACGCATGAGGAACTGTATGTTTTCGAAAAGATGCGATGAGGGGACAATGCCATTCTCAAAAAAGATATTAGCTAGCGCCCAACACTGCTGTGCCGGATGGCAAGTAAATAAAACATGATTAATTGATTCATCATGAGCACCGCACCGGGAGCATAACAGATCAACCTGTAAATTGACTATTTTCTTTTGTTACAAAAAATGACCCATTTAATGTTTGTATTTTAATTTAACACTCGTTGATATTACTATGTATTTATATTTGACAATGACAAATGACCCATTTATTGTTTGTAGTTTAATTAACACTCGTTGATACTCCCTCCGTTCCTGAAAGGAGGATGTTTTGGAGTTTTTACGTAGATTAAGGAAATCAACTTTTTCTTTACTTTATGCCTTACTTTTAAAGTGTTTACACCTAAAACATCATCCTTTTAGAAACAAAACTAAATTCTAAAACATCCTCTTTTCAGGAACGGAGGTAGTACTATATATTTGTATTTGAAAATGACCATCTTTATGTTACAAAAAATGACCCACTTAACTTAATATTGGTATTTTAACACTTAGCTTGTTGATATATATTTATATTTATATTTATATTTATATTTATGTGTCCACCAGCACTTCAGAGCGGGGCGCTATCACAGATCCCGAGTGCTCCCGGGATTTTCCCAACTGGGAATCTCTATCAGAACTTCCATTATTTATTATCGAACACGTTAACCGAGCAATCGGTAACAAATGCCTTTAAGCAGTTCCCATGGATTGTATGGTATGTTTGGAAATCACGGAATGCGAAGTGTTTTACCAATACTTCATGGACTCTGCCAGATATTCTTGACCTGGCTCTAAAAGAAGCAACAGAGTGGTTTGCAGCCCACCCCATTGAAAGACAGGTAGTTTCGTCGACTTTTACAACAATGCCCCAGAACCAGTCAGACATGCGTACATGTTGCTGTGTTGATGGATCATGGAAGGAGGGCGATAAGTTGAGTGGGATAGGATGGACTTTACTATCGGATACCGGAGAAACAATCCTAATGGGTTGTGCTGGAATTAATCGCGGATCTACTCCTCTACAAACAGAGCTGTTAGCTTTGATCTGGGGAATTCGGAGTATTCGAAACAGACAGATACAGTGTACAGATTTCCGTACTGACTCGACAGATCTCGTTACTCTAATGGATAATCCAGAGGATTGGCCAGTCTTTCATGCGGAGATGGCGGAATTGAAAGCTCTAAAGCAAGGGATACCAAATCTCAGAATTTCCTACTGCCAAAGACTACAAAACAAGCAGGCTGATTCACTAGCAAGGGTCGCACGTCGGAGAAATTTGTTATCATCTTTCTCGGGTCCCCTACCACCTTTATGGTTGCCCAATTTCCCGTTTTAATTTGCTTTTATTATTGTTTTTGTTGTCAAAAAAAATAAAAATAAAAGACCAGTTTTAATTTGTCACTAAAATAAGACCCATTTAATGTTTTTATTTTAATTTAACACTCGTTGATATATATTTATATTTATAAATGGCAATTATTTGTCACATTAAATGACCCATTTAATGATTGTATTTTAATTAACACTCATCGATACTATAGATTTTTATTTTAACATTTGGCAATAAGTGTTTATTTTTCTTCTCGTGATAACCTATGTATGATCCATAATTGAACTTAACTATTTTAATACGGCTAACTTATATATCGCTTACAACTCCAATTTTGTTTTTGGAATTTATGTTTGCGGTGAAGGTAAGTTTATGTCTTTTATAATTATGAAATTATTTTTTCTTTGATATGTACGGTTGGTATATATTAGCTACATTTATAGTTGATTATAATACCATAAACGTTACTACAAGAAAACACCTGATTTTTATGGTCGAGTTCGTAGAAAATAATACCAACGGTCTTTGGACGAAAACGGCACTCGATCATACCTCGTCGAAAAACAATTCTCGTAAATAAATTGTCAGAATTTTTCAAGAGATTTCAGACGGTTTAGTTTCTTATGGATTTTCGACAATTCATTTTTCTACGGATTTTTGACGGCGTACTTTTTCTACAAATTTTTGATGGATTGATTTCTTACAAATTTTTTATGGCATGATTTTCTACAAATTTATTACGATATGTCCATGTAAAATTTATCAAAAATTTCGACGGTATTCCAACGACCATTCTTGACTGATTACCGATGGCAAATTAGCCTATGGATATCAACATATAATTTCTATATGATTGATACATAATAAATTGGAAAGCTTTAATTAGAAGATAAAAGCTAAGAGCATCTCCATTGAGATTTTTTCATATAGGGTTCTTAATATACATATGTTTAAGTATATATGAGTATCTCAAAATAATGAGAAACCCACTCCAATTTATTTAAAAGTAATAATTTTATATTCTTACACATATATGTATATTGAGAACCTCTATACGAGAAACTTCCAATGGAGATACTTGATATTACTCGGTTTAAATGCATAATAGTGAGCATTTATGTTTACTATTTTGCATTATTCATAGTGTTTTCATTGCATATTTGGTAGAATTTCAGTATTCTAGGTGTTCGGGTCGAATCGGAGCAAAACGATGCATTTCAGAAGTTTTCAGAAGATTTCAAAAGTGCCAGAAGAAGTGCTCGATCGAGCACAATAGAGAACGATCGAGCAGATGATCAACATTATGCACGATCGAGCAACCTAGTTACTCGATCGAGCAAAAGTTCCTGGAAAAATACTGAGACGAAGATCGATCGTGCAAAAGAAGAAGTGTCGAGCAAAAATGAAAGTTGCTCGATCAAGCACATCACCCGAGAAAAGATTGAAGTTTTCCAATTTTGCAAATCAAGCCCTCAAGCCTATCCAAGTTTTCTTTATTTATTATTTTACTTTTTTAGCCTATAAATACAAGGTGTCTTAGGTTTATTATTTCTTAAGCTTTATTTTATTATTCTAAGTTTTACTGGGAGAATAATCTTGAACCTTTGTTGAGAAGATTTTTGAACCCTATTTTATATATATATATATATATTATTTTATTTTTTTTAATTATGTGTTCTTCTCTGATTTTGTATTGTTCATGCTTTGCAATGTCTGAGT
>OVBE01013405.1:0-12735 GCA_900406425.1 Iberis pinnata
TATGTGAGTCTCAAAGACTAGATACATTGAGGTTTGAAACACTTACTAGGAATTATGTTGAAATATGTTATGACATTCATGATCTCAAGTTAAGGGTTTCAATGCATGATGAGTTTAGTCTACTTCTTATAAAGTCTTGCCTAGGAGATGTGCTTGATGTAGACAAGATCTTAAGTGATTTAGAGAATCCTAAGGTTGAGATGGANAAGTGAGAATGATGTAGACAAGATCTTCGGCTCTCTGCATGGAGCTTGGAGTATGCAACTCTCCGGTATCTCTTGGAGTTCTCAAGTGATCCTTGCTTTGATGGTTCTCTGGCGCATGACGGCTACCCCCACCTCGCAGGTTTCCTTGGTTCTCAGCTCTCCACTGGGCTGGAAGCCTGGGATGCCCCCAACTCTCCGCTCAAAATTCAGATGATCTTCAGCTCTCCGATTCGTACCCATGATGCTTTCGGCCCTCTGCTGAACAATAAGAAGATCCTCCACTCTCTAGTTCGCACTAAGGAGGTCGTTAGCTCTCCGGTTGGCGCCCAAGAGATCACAGCTCTCTAGTTCGCGTCCAGGTAATCCCCAGCTCTCCTGTTCGCATCCAGAGAGCTCTATCCTCTCTGTCAAGAAAGTAGGATGTCTTCATATCTCCTGTTCACGCCCAGGAGCTCCTCAGCTCTCTGGTTTGGAACCAGATGATCGTCAGCTCTCCTGTTTGCATCCAGAGAGATCTCGCCTCTTTGCTGAGAGAGTGGGATGTCTTCAACTTTCCTGTTCACGCCTAGGAGCTCCTCAGTTCTCCGGTTTGGACCCAGAGGATCGCCAGCTCTCTTGTTCGCATCTAGAGTGCTCTCGCCTATTTTCTAAGAGAGCATGATGTCTTCAACTCTCTTGTTCGCGCTGAGGAGCTCCTCGGGTCTCCGGTTTAGACCCAGAGGATCGCCAGCTCTCCTGTTCACATCCATAGAGCTCTCGCCTCTCTACTGAGAGAGCATGATGTCTTCAGCTCTCCGGTTCGCGCCCAAAAATCTCTCGCCTCTTTGATGAGAGAGTAGGATGTCTTCAACTCTCCTGTTTGCACCCATGAGATCCTCAACTCTTCAGCTTGGACCCAAAGGATCGTCAGCTCTCCTGTTCGCATCCAGAGAGCTTTCTATGATACCAACGCCTCCTATATTCTCCAGGATCAAGACAATCAGCTCTACTCTTCCCATTGGGTTCATTAGAGCTCCAAGGCGCACTTCCAGATATGACTGGACGTTTGTCAATGTAACAAGCCAAGTTGTCACATGCTCTTCGTGACTGTTGAAGCGAGCGATGAGCGCGTCGCTTGATTCTTTCTGCTTCTCAGTGGACGCCACCAGTGTCACGAGCATTATCTTCAGCTTGGCTAGAGTATCCTGGCTCATGGCTAGAGCTTCCTGATTCACAGATGGAGCTTCCCGGGTCACGACAGAAGCATCCTGGTTCACGATTTAAGTATCGGTTGGTGTTTCTATTTCTTATTTTGGGCAGAGTGGACGTTCTTCAGCAAATTTTTCGGGATGTTTATTTTCTCTCCCCACAAACGGCGCTAAAATGTGAGAGCAGAATCTCTTACACCAAATTTAATCGAAAATAAGTAAAAAATTCGTAAAATATGTGTTTTATTTATCAAGTTTGTGTTACAATCCTCTCAAGAACTACAATTTTTTTCTCTTAAGAGTTAAAGAATGAAAATCTGGAACCCCCTCAACTTGAGCTCTCCACCTTCTATTTATAGTCCTGGCGCACTTAATGTGCTCTCATTAATGATATTTATTATCGAGATTCTCTTTTGAATTCTTCTTTGTAAACGCCGATCCTATCATAAATGGGCGTGATTTCAGGTGGTCAACTCGGAGAATATTGACCGTTTGCACGCATGCAAGATCAGCTCTCCTCACGAGTTTTCCTCGCGTGCTCTCTTCGCGAGTTCACCTTCTGAGTTCTCATCGCGAGTTTTCTTCGCGAGCTCTCCTCTTGAGTTCTCCTCGCGTGTTCTTTTCGCGAGTTCACCTCCCGAGTTCTTGTCGCGAGCTCTCTTCTGAGCTCTCTTCGCGAGCTCTCCTCTCGAGGTCTCTACACGAGCTCTCCTCGCGAGTTCTCCTCATGTGTTCTCCTCGTGAGTTCTCCTCGCGTGCCAGATCACCTCTCCTTACGAGCTCTCTTCGCGAGCTCTCTTCACGAGATTTGCTCGCGAGTTCTCTTCACGTGCTCTCTTTGCAAGCTCTCCTCGTGAGTTCTCCTCGTGCGCCGAATCAACTCTCCTCGCGAGCTCTCTTCACGTTCTCTCCTCGCAAGTTCTCCTCATGTGCTCTCTTCGTGAGCTCTCCTCGCGAATTTTCCTCGCGTGCTATCTTCACGAGCTCTCCTCACGAGCTCTCCCCACGAGCTCTCTACTCGAGTTCTCCTCATGAGCTCTCATTTCGGGCTCTCTTTTCGGACTCTCCTCATGGGATCATTTCTCATAAGTGGGATTTGGAAGCCCAATTACTTGGTGTGCCGGGTCAAGCTCCAGAAATCCGACCCAAGAGAATTTACACTCCCAAAATTATGTTTCTTTTTCTTAAGAAACAAGTGAAATTTCTATCTGAAGATCATAATCTAAACTCGGAATTCTGATAAGCAGAGAACACGATCCCAATTTCTATCTCATAGAAAAAAAATTCTATATCATAGAAGATCATGTCACCAATGGCGGTCCTAAGTGTACCAATGGTGGTTCACTTGAACCACCTAATTTTTTCAATTTTGTTGATTATGGTATAGTTTTATTAATATTTTTTTAAAAAATTAGCAAAAATTACATTTAGTATTAATAAATTTTTGTTTTATCTTGTTAAACTCTAAAAAACAAATTAAATGTATTTTCTTGTATACTATAAAATAATATATTATTATTTCTTTTGTTTATACACATATTTTGAACCGGGTAAAATTTATTTCGGAATCCGCCATTGCATGTCACCCAAATGAATTTGTCAATATAAAACTAAATTCGAGAGTGATCGAAATAGACAAGGCTAAATTAGGGTTTACGAGCACACTCGATGCTTCCACAAGCTCTATTTTTATATCTTCTCCAATTATTAATCTGACTTATGTGAGAATCTATTTCCAGCATGGACGATTATTACGATCTCTGAGTGAATCGAACCTAATTTAGCTACAAAATTTCGATCGGTGATTCCTTTTTTTTTTACGGTATAGTTGACTAACATAAATATTAACTTGACTAACGGAATTTAGAGAAAATTATAATTTCAAATTGTTTAGAATTTAAAATGGTAACAACTGAAAGTATGAGAATTAATATAGCAACGTAACAAATTCTTATATTAAACGGGTAAAAATTAAAAATTTCAAATATTTTAAGGTTTTTTCCGCAAAATATTGAACAATATTTTATCCGATCAACAAAAACTTTTGATGCATGAAATATATATCTATAAATTGAACAACGAAAACTAGGCAAAAAATATATTTTTATTTAATGAGTTTCTTATGTAATACAATATTTTTTATATTACCAATAATATCAAGTTATCATATTGAATATAAACATTATTTGTATATGAGTACGCAATGCGCATGGATAGAGTAAACTATAAATTGTTTTTCCCTTGTATAATAAATGTGATAATGAATATAAACATTGAGAACTATTGGGATAAACACATATTGTTTATCACAATATTATGTTTTCTATATTTTAGGAGATTTAGAATATTTCATATTCCTTATCTTATTAGGTTTTCTAAAATATGTGCCATAAATATCTTGTATAAATACATTCTTACGATGATTAATAAAGTTGAGTTAAAATATATACCTAATTCTACATGGTATCAGAGTCAATAATAATTTTAACATAAAAACTCTATGACCAATGCTTCTATCATGGCCAACGATAGAACTATGAAGGAAAATACCTCACGTACATCGCAAGGCTTTAAACCGCTGTAACTCACACCATATACTATTTACTCATATGATAATTCAAGTGCCTTGATCACTTCTGTTCAACTAACTAGAGATAACTACAATGAATGGGTTTCACAAATATTCAATGCTCTTCAAGCTAAAAGAAAAATAGGTTTTCTCACTGGAACCTTAAAGAAACCAGTTGAAGAAAGTCAAGATTATGAAGATTGGGTCGTAGTTAATTCGATGTTGGTCGGATGGCTTCAATCTTCCATAGTTCCTAAAGTGCGCTCCACCGTAGCATACATAACCAATGCTGGTCAATTGTGGACAGAACTGAAAGAAAGGTTCTCGGTCACAAAACATTGTCCGGGTTCATCAAATAAAGGTGCAGCTTGCGTCTTCTCAGCAAGATGGTCAGAGTGTCCTTGAATACTATGGACGTTTATCAACTATGTGGGAAGAAATTCAAGTCTTTTAGCCACTCGTAAATGTTCATGCGGAGCATGTAAAGAATTTTCAAAGCAACGAGATCATTAACGAATACACCAATTTGTCCTTGATCTCGATGATGCACGTTTTGGTGGGTTGTGCACCAATATTATTTCATTTGATCCATTACCGACTCTAGGAGAAATCTACTCCAAAGTCGTTCATGAAGAGCAACGCCTTGCGAATACTCGAACTCAAGAACATCAAGATGTTCTTGGAATGGTAGCACGTAAGGAACATAGCGCAGCTTCTGCAGCTCCCACACACACATATTCTTTGGCTCAAACCATTGGTCAAGCTCGTGACAAAGCTCTATGCTCGCACTGCGGTAAATTTGGACATGAGAAGGACAAGTGCTGGAAGCTTGTGGGTGGATGACTAAACGCGATGGATGTAGTTCGAGAGGAAGAGGCGGTTGTGGAGCTTCAGCGAGCGGACGGGGACGTGAACCTTTGGTACATGCCACCACCTCTAATCATTCGGAATTCCCTTAATTCACACAACAACAGTGGTTGGCATCATGGGCGGACCTACATAGATGAATAGTGGTTCAATTGACCCATGTAAAATAAGTATAAAAGTATATTTTGTATAGAAATTTTTGAAAATCTCTAACTTTTTGATAACTTATCAAGTAATGAACCACCAAATCTTTGGTTCCATTTATCTATTATACAATTTTTTATATACTTGTAATTATGACCCATGTAAAATAATTTTCTAGGACCGCTACTGGTTGGCATTGTCTAAGTTGCTTGATGAGAAGATGTCTCTTTCAAATTGTCTCTCTGGTAAGATAGTGTATGGTGATATTATTATTGATACATGCGACTCTTACCATTTGACAGGCGATCTCTCTTTAGTTTCAAATCTTCAGAACACATTGTCTTACTCTTTGTATCTTATACGACCATTCAACGAAGATAATGATTGGAGTCGGTGAGGAACATGATGGGGTCTACTACTTTACAGATATTTTTGCTGCCATAATTCATAAAGTGGACATGACCAATGATTTAGTTTTGTGGCATCAGCGTCTTGGCCACCTTCGTTTTTAGTGCTTTCTACTTTAGATTTTTTTAATGTTCAATCTGTTTCTGCTTGCTCTTCGTCCTGTGACGTGTGTTTTAGAGCTAAGAAAACTAGAGAAGTTTTTCGAGATAGTTCCAATAAAGTTAATGGAAGTTTTTCTTTGATTCACTGTGATGTATGGGGGCCTTATAAAGTTCCATCTACAATAGGTGCAGTCTATTTTTTAACGATTGTAGATGATTATTCAAGAGCTGTTTGGACTTTCTTGATGCTAGCCAAATCCAAAGTTGCTACCCTTCTTCGCGATTTCATTACATATGCCGAACGAAAATTTCATAAACTCATCAAGACAGTTCGCAATGATAATGGAACCGAGTTCATTTGTCTTTTTGAATACTTCAAACATAAAGGCATTGTTCACCAGACATAATCGTCACATCCTCAATGTTGCAAGAGCCTTACTATTTCAAGCCAATCTACCAATTCGTTTTTGGGGAGAATCCATTTTGACCGCCACATATGTCATCAATCGGACACCTACTTCTGTTTTACAAGGACATTCCCCTTGTGAGGTTCTTTACGGTGAGAAACCTTCATACCATCAGCTTCATGTTTTTGGGTGTGAACGTTACATGCATCGTGCTACACGTGACAAAGACAAGTTTGGACAGCGCAGTCGAAGATGTATTTTTCTTGGATATCCAATGGGTATTGCTGGAAGGTTTTTGATCTTGAACGCGAAGAAATTCTTGTCTCTCATGATGTGATCTTCAAATGGCTCCGAAGTATGTTGCAAGGATTGGGTGTCGATCAATCAACTCCAACACGTCTCTTTTGTGATAGCAAAGTTGCTATCCACATCGCTCCGAATCCAGTTTTTCATGAATGGACTAAGCATATTGAGAATGATTGTCATGTTGTATGTGATGCGGTTTGTGACGGTATTCTTTCTACACACCATGTTCGAACAAATGAGTAACTCGATGATATTTTTACCAAGGCGCTTGGACATGATCAATTTCAATCCATACTTTCCAAGTTGGGCGTTTGTGATCTACACGCTCCAACGTGAGGGGGAGTATTAGAATAAACACATATTATTTATCACAATATTATGTTTTCTATATTTTAGGAGATTTAGAATATTTCATATTCCTTATCTTATTAGGTTTTCTAGAATGTGTGTATGAAATCTCTTGTATAAATACATTCTTACGATGATTAATAAAGTTGAGTTGAAACCTATACCTAATTCTACAAGAAACTGTATAATCATTTTTAATTGAATGGCTTTACACATGTGTATTACATGTGATTTTCCCATGGATAAGATTTAAGCTCTTTACAAAAAAAAACATGTTAAAGTATTAGAAGAACCAAGTTTTGAAGTTATAAGATTTTTGAAAAGTTAGATGCTCCTAGACAACGGCCATATCATATAATGGTTGCAATAGAAGTCATATTAGAAGAACGATACAATCCACATGATGAATGATGGTTATAGTTAAATAAGACAAAAGCAAATGTATTAGAAGAACGAAGTTTTGAAATGATAGGTCTAGAATTTAAATCCTAAAACTAATATTGCAGAGAACATTTCAATGTAGCAAAGTATATGGTATTGAATCCACAGATACCAGAAAGTACACGTTTCAGTTTTAAATCAAGCTAAAGCAGCAATAATTAAGGTTTTTTGTAAACGAGTCAAAACGGTAAATAGAAAAAAGGTTTTAACTATAAAATAAAAGCGTCATGCATCAAGGAAACCACAAGTAGTCAGGATTGAAAGTTAATTTATCATTCAGGGATTTTCTTTGAAAATAGTTCTCAACATGAAAGGCAAAGATGTAATAATCTTCTCTCGGAGTATTAAACCCTATGCTCAAATTATCAAAGACAAACTCTCGCCGTCTTTTAAATAATCGATCATGAAATACAGTTCATATTCAATTGTTCACAAGCATTCAAGACAACACTCTCGCAAGCAAGAACACCTATTCATCTAGACTATATCCTACTTCTAAACCAAATCTCTTTGTGCTTATCGGTCTAATATCAGTGAACTAGTTAGCTACGCTAATTCATGCATTAGTAACAAGTCTAGACTAAGAACCTAACAAATATTATCCCCTTATGAAAAATCTAACAATCAAACCTTGATTTCCCTGGAAAACCCTAAAACCTAACTAGCGACTACTCAGACATTGACATGCAATCACAAATCAATTTCATTATGGAACATATAGTAGAAATAGAATAGATATATAATAAGGGTTCATAAATCTTCTCCAAATACAGGTTGAATCTCTTCTTCCTCAGTAATTCTCTCATAAATAAAATATAAAGCTTGGTTCTCAAAACTTAAAACACAATGTATTTATAGTCTAAAAAGGTAAAATAATAAAAATAAGAAATTTGGATAAGCTTGAAGACTTGATTGCAATTTTGGAAAAATTCTAATTCTTCTCGGGATATATGCTCGATCAGGCACATGGTTTCCCGATCGAGCATCTCATAAAATAGCCCGATTCTTTCTTCTTTTCCCGATCGATCTTGATCTCCGAAAATTTCCAGGAACCTGTGCCCGATTGAGCAACCTCCTTGCCCGATTGTGCATCTTCTAAATGGCTTTGCTCGATCGATTTTCTAACTTGCCCGATCGAGCACTTTGTTCTGTAATTTCTGAAAACTTCTGAAATCTCCTCAAATGCATCGTTTTGCTCCGACTTGACCCGAACACCTAGAATCCTGAAAATCTACCACATATGCAATGAAAACACTTGGAATAATGCATAATAACAAACATAAATACCCACTATTATGCATTAAAACCGAGTAATATCACTTGCCTTTGAGAGTAGTAACCCTGGAGTTTAGAGTTTCAAGCTTTTCATAGATGGCGTTGAATGAAGTATCCATCTTGTGTTGAATTTCACCGAATTTCTTCGATGTTTCCATGGCACTATTGTCTTGACCTTGAAGAAGTTGTTGTAACATAGCTTCGATGTTGAAAGATTGAGTTTGAGGTTGGTTATATGTGGAACCAGGAGGTGCACCAGCTTGGTTGTTGTGATTGCTGAAAACCATTTTGCTGTTATTGCTTTGGGAAGAAAACACAGTTCTGATTGTAGTTGATGAATGGTTGAACGTTCTTCTGTGGTTGCGGTGGATATACTTGGTATTGTAGGTTAACGACGTTGTTGCTTCTGTAAGAAAGACCAGGGTTGTTGGAGTAGTTGATGAACCCTTTGTTATAGCCACCTTGGTTCTGCACATAGTTGATCTCTTCTTGCTGGTTAATATCCCCAGCTTGAATCTGAAGTTGTTCTTCATCAGTAATGAATTGTACTTGATGTTGTTGACCCATGAGTATCCTGTCCAACTTCTCATTCAGAGATTTGATTTCTTTCTTTGTGCTATCATCCGTTGTAGAACCGCCTCGAGGTGTTTGGTCATAGTCTTCACTGTATACCCCATCATATTGAGCAAGGTTTTCCACAAATTCCCAACCATCATCAACACTCTTTTTGAGGAAGTTCCCGTTGCTTGCAGTGTCAAGCAACATTCGTATCTTTGGTAGAGCACCACGATAGAATGTGCTGAGGAGGGATGCTTTGCTGAAACCATGATGGGGGCACTGCATAGTGTAGTTCTTGAAGCGTTCCCATGCTTCCTATAAGGTTTCAGCGTTCCGCTGTGCGAAACCAGAGATATCATTCTTCAGTCTTGCTGTGCGAGAGGTGGAGAAGAATTTGGCAAGAAAAGCCTTCTTGCAAGCATCCCAGGTGGTGATGGAATTCCTGGGAAGAGACTTCTCCCATTGATGCGCTTTCTCTCCCAAAGAGAATGGAAAGAGACGTAGCTTAAAAGCGTCTTCACTCACACCATTGATCTTCGTGAGGCTGCAGAAGCGATCAAACTCGTTGAGGTGATCGAGTGGATCCTCCATAGGCAGACCGTGGAACTTTTTCCCCTGCACCATTGCTATCAGGCTGTGCTTGATCTCGAAGTTGTTGTTCTGGACTGCAGGTAGGTTGATTCGATGACGAATGGTGTGAGTGTTTGGGTTGTCACCAGCACCAATAGCGTGCTGGTTATCTCATTCAATGTTGTCTTCCATTTGTAAGGCCAACCTTCTTAAGTGTTTTGCATGTTCTTGGTCACGTCTAGCGCGAGAGTATTCTCATTCAAGAGATCTGATATCTTCACGATGGTGTTAAGTCTGTTGGTCCTCTGCTTCTTAGGTTCATACACTGCTGTGCATGTACCTGAAAAGAAATGAAACAAATAAAAACAAGGTGAGTATGGTAGTAAAAAGAAACTTGATCTCAAGAGATCCAAAATCCAGAATATAGCAAACAAACACCCAATTGGCACCGACACCAAATTGATAACACATGTTTTATGTATCAAATCCCATTACACATGTATGTCATTGTAGTATAAATGGGATGTCAATCCAATCGGGTGTGATGCTAACAATCAAGATTGCAATGGTTCTTTTAAGTCAAGCTAACAATAAAAAGGGGGTTTTGCTAACAAGTCCTAAGTGAAATGAAACATGCTGGAACTAAAAACAGAAACAAAAGGAAACATGCATAAGTAAAAAGGGTAAAAGGCAAGATAAGTAAAAACAGAGGAAACGTAAGAGAGTGAAAATGATGCAATCAAAGAAAGGGTCCCTAAGGATGGGGTAATTGGGTAGTGTTCCTCCTCAAACTCCCTAAATGTCTAACATACCTCAAACAATGAGCTAATCCCTAGACGATAGAATCATAAGCAATCAAATCCAATTCCTTGGCAAATGAAATCAAACTAGATGACAACCAGACCTAACTTCCGTTAGCGGAAGTACACCTAACAGGCATTACGAACCATCTACCAAAGCCAATAAGCCTCCCAAACACCTAATTCCTTATGTTGAGATGCATATTTTAAGCATCTAATTCCTTAGGAGGGGATGCAAATTTCTGAAATCACCTAGATCGGGTCACTTCAATTAATCACTTTTCGGGTGTTGAAGTGCCCAAAATCGGATCTCAACGGGTCAGGTCGAAATGAGCATTAAGCGCAATGAAATAGAAATGATCTATTAAACCATAAAGCTTAGACACCTAGGAGGAACAAGAAAACAACACTACCCTATCCCATCCTCAAGGAACCTAGGTCACTACTCACAAAGCATATGAGATGAAAAATCAGAAGAACATGAAAGCATAACTACTAAAGAAAACATTTTGGATCTAAGGTCAACAACTAAGAACATAATTTATAAAACCCTAAAACATAATAAGAAGAAGACAAAACAGAACAAAGATGCAGAAGATGAAGATCTAAAACATCAAGAACATCAACCCAGAAAATAAGAACATCAATGGAACAATGACAAAACAGAGGAAATGATCAAAACTAAACAGAAGATTAAAAGCTTAAGAACGTAAATCAATATGCACCATATAGATCACAACCCTAATCTATGCAGGAAAGTAAAGGAAAATAGAAGATTAACATAAAACTTAAAAGAAATCTGGGTTTAAAATGAAGAACACTAAGAACAAAAGAGAAAAAACATAAAACCTAAGACAAAACCTAAAAGTGGCAAAAGAAAAGACTGCTCCCAAATGGAGGCGTTTTAGGGCTTTATATAGTGTTTAGGAAAATCCCTAAAACTCATAAAAGACAAAATACAATCATTAAACTGGGTCTTGGGTCAGGTCCATCCTGATTCGAGTTGGTCGGGTCGGAGTATGCCTGGGCTCGAGTTGAGTAATGCATGAGATCAAGCCATGTAGAAAATGGTGCAGAGAGTGATCGAGGTGGCCAAAGTAGGTATAGGACTTGGCCGAGATGAGCTTTGGTTTGGCTCAATTGCCGGATTGAGCCAGAGTTGGCTTGGTTCGATCGCGGGATCGAGCCGAGAAGATGCGTGGTCGAACTAGACATGTTGGATCAAGGCGAAGTAGAGGTAGCTCGGTCATAGGATTGAGCCAAAGATCAAGGCCAAGGAGCATGCTTGGCTCGATCGCAGGATCGAGGTTGAGAGAGGGAGTTTGGGCCGAGGGAGCTTCGGGACCGATCAAGCCAAAAGGGGCCAATGGGGAGAAAAGGGCTCGATCGAGGGATCAAGCCAGACTTGGTTTGTGGTCGAGCCGGACTTGGTCCATCGAGGCGTCTTGATTCTTGCAAATTGGTCGGGATCGAGCCGACTTAGTGGTGATCAAGCCGAGCCTTTGTGCTGGATTGAGCCAAAGTTAGCTTGGCTCGATGGTTGGGCTGAGTTCTACCTTGCATTGCGCTTGAGCTAGTTCCGTTCCACACATTTTTCTGTTCCTCTTCTGAATTCTCACAAATCGTCTTGAAAGCTCCTGAAAGTCCTGAAAAATCTCCAAAATGCATGTATATGCAAATGCTAATGCAAAACCCCTAAATATCACAGACTTGACAATAACATCTATAAATGCGACATATGAACACCTAAAAACCTAAAAATTGATGCTAAATGACTTCTAAAAACCATGAAAATACAGAGAAATCAAGTCACTTGAGGCAACTCAAGTGCAGCCGTAGAAGATAAATCACTCCCCCTATCAATGAACGTGGGTTGAATAGGAGAATCATCAACAAGGAAGTGATCTAGCGAAGCCAAAGGTGCATTATTATAATGTATTAGTAATGCAAAGGGAATACTTTCTCATTGAAGATCACATCATGAGAGACAAGAATTTCTTTGCGCTCAAGATCAAAAACCTTCCAGCCCTTTTTACCCATTGGATATCCAAGAAAAATACATCTTCGATTGTGCTGTCCGAACTTGTCTTTGTCACATGTAGCACGATACACGTAACATTCTCACCCAATAACATGAAGCTAATAGTATGAAGGTTTCTCGCCGTAAAGAACCTCAGAAGGGGAACTTCCTTGTAAAACAAAGGTAGGTGTCCGACTGATGACATATGCGGCGGTCAAAATGGATTGTCTCCAAAAAAATTGGTAGATTGGCTCGTACAACATTGAAGATGTGACGATGTTTTTGTTTGATACGTCCATTTTGTTGTGGTCTCACCACACATAATGTCTGGTGAATAATGCCTTCTTGTTTAAAATACTTAGATATAAAATTTATAATATTAATATGAAACAGTAATTTATAATTTATCATTATATGGAACTTTGTATAAATACATTTGAAATCATTATTTTTATTATTACGTAATATATATATATATATATATATTATTTGTATGTATTTAATTATAAATTTGAATATGCATATATA